>JACCKW010000126.1:0-55400 GCA_013623355.1 Fusarium bactridioides | reverse complement strand
AGTAATAAGACTCTATTTATACGATTAAGGTAACTAAACTCAATGCACTACAGGAGGATGCTCACCGTGTAGGAGATGGGAAAATAGAATGGGCTTAATAGCTGTACCTAGGGATGCTTCTATAGTATTAAGCTCGAGATCTGAAAGCTTCGAGGTGGCGGCGGCGAGATGATCAATAAGAGCCTTTGGCTGTGATGGACGCAGGGCGACTTAAGATCATGACCCAAGGGAAAAGAGACTGAGATAAATTTGATACAACTTGATATGCTGTAGCGGAGCTAATCTTAGTTCTCCAGCCCAAAATCAGAAAGCCCTTGCTCCCTTTGGATTGAGTAGGTTCTATCTTGGTGGCGAAATGTGCTCTTTGATCCTTTCACGACTTTGGACTTCTTCTAAACTCTCCTTCCACCAAACTCTGTATTGCCGCGTTACTCATTTTTCCAAGGTGTGACTCAACGCCGCGCAAGCAGCTCTACTTAAAGTTCAAGCTCCCGAAGTATCACAAGTTTGCCAAACTTTGATGCTGCACCATGAGTATAAAATGCCCGCGACGCTGCGTTTTCCTCCTTGCTTTTCAAACATCATCACTGAAGTCGATCACCTCTCAAAACCAATTGCCTCCAAAACTTTCACCATGGTGTCCACAGATTCTACCTCAGTCAGCACTGAACCGCGTGTCATTACCGGTTGGAAGCGAGTTGCTTGGCCAGAACTTCGTGCAGATCCTCTAGAGACGTCAGTTACTAGTCTACGTGGCCCCATGCTAGAGATCTCCCGAGATATTCTCGAAATCGCGCATAAAGTCGTCAAAAGGCATGATATCCTACCATCGCTCAGAGACAGGGATGATCGAATTCACTTCGAGGTGCGAGATGGAATAACAACACTCCTCATCGTCACTCCCTGGTCTTCTGAAAAAACACCTATCTGGGAGGCAGCCTTGCGAGAGATTGTCACGAGCTTGAAAGAGCTGACAAAAGAAACATCAATCTGTGAAGGCGATATTCACGCTGAAATAATCGCCCCGGAACTTACTCAGACGATTTACTATACTTTCAACAACGATCCGCGTCTTAGCTGAGATCCATAGGTCATCTTCGAACTGAAGATCGTTGTCCGTATATGATCTCGGAATATGCCTCACGTAAGTGTACCGTTCATCGCGATCGCGCCTCAAGTTCTCTCCCTTGCGTATATACCAATTCATCTATATTCTGTTAGTAGGCAGGTCCAGAGCCTTATCGCTGGAACCTACTCTTTCGGTCATAAGCTCGCCGGTTATGATTGAAATTTCAGTTGGCCGCCCCTTGTCGGTGATAGGCTCATAGATACACCATGACTTGACGCCATAGTGGCGCATCGACTTTGTTGATATTACGTTGGTGTGCGACAGTCGGCTTAGTGCTGCACCTCTAAATCTATATTAGAGAAGTTTGGCCATTGTAAGGAAGATAACTCACTTAACGATAGCGGCCCACGCATCATCTGGTTGGATGACCTAGCCAAGTCAGTATTTTTTTTTAAAAATTTCCTCCTGTCAGCTTCTTACCTGTATACCTGGATTTGACTCTTCTAAACGGATTTTAAGGTACTGACTCGAACCGAATCCGCCTACCAAAAAGATGCCCTACAGGAAACAATTAGCACATGTACTTAGGCGTAGTCAAACGCCTTACCTTAACAGGTTTGTTCGAGCGCTCAAGCAAAGCACTTTGAACCTGCTCCCTGACCAAGCGAATGATATCGCCAATCAAGGGTTCAAATATTTCTTGGACCGCCTCCCTTTGAACATATTCTGTTAGTTATGGACAGTGGTTTATAAAGACGGTGGCATACCCAGGCATGAACCAGGTGTCTCGTCGCAAACCCTCATCTTCATTGTCTGGCAGATGGGCACCTGGAAAGTTGACAATATACTCCTCGTCTAAATCCCCTGCGAAGGCTGTCTTGACCTCATGGTCGAACTGACGTTCGGCCTTTGCCCAAGCAGTTGTATGTTTGAGACATAGCCATTCCTCCTCTCCAATAAGGTCCTTGACGGCTTCAGCAAAACGCTTGTTAAGACCCAATGATCCCGACATGTTACCTATAGCGATTAGCAAAGAAGTCTCGCAAAGTTGATGTTACGTACCCGTGCCTGGAACCACTTCAGCAAGATCTAGCGTTGGTTCAGTTGCAACAAATTCATAGGAGATTAGATCTACGGTGCCGCCTCCGGCATCGCAAACGACAAAGCAATCACCGACCTATTTGGACAAATGTCAGAAACGGTTAATTCTTGTGGAGACTACTAACACTCATCGCTCTCTCTTGTGTTTTGAACGTGTAGAGAGCTGCTGCTTCGGGTTCCTTGATGAGAATCACAGGATACACTCCTGCTTTCTTCGCAGCCTGTAGTGCATTAGTGGCCGTGTAATATCTTGCCAGTTCACGGCACTAACCTGTATAGTACTCTCCTTGGCCTTCTCTGACCAAACAGCCGGGACACTCAAAACGAATGTGTTTTGACAGAGATCGAGATAGTCTCGAGGCACTCTGAACCCAATTTTCTCCAGAGCGTGACTATACATAGCTCCAATAAAGTCGGCTGCAACATCAACAGCACTCTTGGGGAGCCTCTTCATCTCACTCTTGACGTTAGCCGAAGGGAGGTATGATGGTCTTGTCTGCTTAGGGTCCAGCATGAGCTTGACACCCTGTACATGGTCATCTCGCCAGGAAAGCTGTCCTCCCCATTTGAACTCTGAGCTGTCATCTGGGTCATAGGCGATGGCAGTTGGAACTTTTGGCTGTGTGCAACCCTCGAGACCTTTTTGCCGTTATTAGCCGAAGAGCTGAAGGGTAGTAAGAGCCTTACGTACCTAACCAGTCGACGACTGGCTTTACATCAGAAGAGCTAGCGAAACAATATGCAACACCAGAATATGTCGTACCAAAGTCAAGGGCAATGATGATTCTGTCCTTCGAGTTGATGGCAGAAGTGCCCAGACTCCTAGTAACTTCCTCAACAGAAGAGCCATTGTTAGCAGAAGGTCGGGTTGAGTTGGTGAAGCGGAATGTCATGGTGATGGATAAAAGGCTTTAGTCTGAAAAGGCAATGAATGAGTTCCTTCACTGTGAAGTCGCTATGGAATGATTTATCATGTATTTAAAGGAAAAGCCATGCGAATGAGATAGCATCATCGCGTAGGCCTCCAGATTATACTTTTGAAAGATATTGAGGAAACAACGTAATGTCACACCATTGAACGCTCCCAAACAGGGTGGGTGGCTGTGTGCCGTCAAGCCCGATGATGTTGGCCAGTTCTCATACTGACTTAAGCCAATGATTATATGTTGGGAAAAGCCACAATGGCCGAATTAAAAGAGGCCATGGGCTTTTTGGCGGCTTTTTGGAGAATTGTTTGAGATTATGCCTTGACAACATTTTCAGCTTGCTTCGCCTGCATAAGCGCCCAACGCCGACAAGCGGCCATGTGCCGGCCAAACCTGACACTCTTTGGCCACACCATCAATCCTTCAATGCATGTTGGTTGGTCGTCTTTACCAAAGTGTATTTTATGAGTCGAGGATTTAAAGCTGCTATTTTTGAAGCCCCAAAGATCAGCCGGGTAAGTGACAGCCACCAACCTAGAAATTCCTTTATTGTCGTACTACCTTTTCATCGTTATCATCTTCTACACACTTAGCTCAAATCTGACATTATGGTTTGTGGCAATCTTTTCGGAGAGACTAGGAAACACCGTTATAGCTCTCATTCGTCTAGCGACCAGCATCGAGCTACGCAAAATAAGACATCATACTTTGCCCGCTCAGCTGATGAGAGGGACTGGGAACAGTCGCAGACCTACCAAGCCATTCGCCATTTAACCACAAACTGGCATGATACTTTCAAATTGTTCGAACGGCAGAACGCCGAGGTCCAAAGACATATGCAAGCCGGACACAGCAACTTAGAGCACATGTTTCGAAAGGTCTTGGAAGACTTTGTCGCTAATGGAGTAATCATCATTCAGTCGCCTCATTCGCCTGATGCACCCACCAAATCACTCTCATCTAAGCCCCTGGAGCAGCGGGTAGCAAGGTCATCGGAACAGTACGACGAGCTTCAGCGGTTGACTCTGAAGTTGCAAAATGCAGAGGAAGAGCTAACGGTCGTCAAGTCTCAACTAGACGAAGCTGAGCTTAGAACTGATCAGCTGCGTAAACTCATAATCCCCGCTGGCACGGAGCCGATCCTGGACAGCAAAATACAGCAGAAATTCTCTGAGATTCGCACCCTGACCCAAAAGGTTGTCTCCAAACTTTACACAAAAACTCCGAGATACTGGGAGTCTTTAGTAGATGAGAGTAGGGTGTTCTTCGAAGGGATCAAAGATCGTTCCCTAGACCTTCGACAGGATGCCATACATGGACAGCTTTTCCATTGCCTTCAGCAATGGTTCTTTTCTGACGCAATTAAGGACCATGGATTGGGAGACAAACATGAAAAGCTTCAGACTTTGCTCCGTCAAGCAGATGAGGAATTAGTGGAAGCCATTGAAGCCAAGGGTCTTGGAGGTACGTTTCTATACAAAGTCTGGACAAGGAACCGATGCCTAACAGTCTGTTATACAGGGCTGCATGGAGAGGAGATACGAGAATGGAGAAACGCTACACTCAAGTGTATAAACCTTCTTCAAGACCCATCAAACGATCAAGCCTTTTGCGCCGCCCATGTTGAAAACTTCTTCAAGCCCGCTGAGACAGATGATCCAAAGGCCCAACAGCGTGGCAGAAAAAACCTGCAGACTCTCTGCGAGAGGTCCTTTGAGCTTGGTGCTCTTATGCGGCGTACTGAAGATAACTTTGAAGTTTTCACGGTCAAAGACGGTACTCCCCTCGTGGATTGTGAGGATATAGCTGAGAAGTGGATAAATTACAGTGACAAAGATGCTTCTGGGGTAGAAATCACTGCTTCATGTCTTTTTGGAGGACTGAGGAAGATATCCAAGGACTATCCAACTAAGCCAGTAGTTCTAGAGAAGGCACAGGTTGCAACGCGATTTGTCAGACACGCGGAGTAGCCCAGAGGAGATTTAGCTTGATTATGTTTGTTTGCCACAACTCAATGAAGACATCCCATATTCCATGTCAGAATGGATGTAGCACTCCTGTCATCGGCGCTGAGAAGGACGGTAGACGCCCTTATCGCCCGGGTGAAGTCTGAATTGTTTCCTATCTCTCATGGTAATATCAAAGCCATTGACAGCACCAAAGGATGCATGATTGTTCTGGTGGGTTAGGGGGACGTCTGAGATGGCTGTGTAGGAGGTGGGCCGGACCTTGAAACAATACTTCAGGTCGGGAAACCGTGAGACGACATTCACAGCGGCTGCACAGGCCTTACAGGCTGCGTCCATTGCTTGCGAAAACTTGTTTCCTATCATCCTGTTGGCCCATGGAAATGACTAGGCCAAATAGAGTTTCGTAGCCCCTTACGAGGTTGCCTTGATCTAGGCCGCGACCTGTTTCAAACTGGACCAACAAATACCTCATTGTGGCCGTGTAGCTGGAGGAATCAGGCCTCCTCTTACAATATTATTCTTTTGACCGATCAGGAAATGGGCAATCACCCAAAAGTGCCTTGCATTATGCTATGTCTATCTCATGTCTTTGTAATCCTGGAACGTGACTGAAATACTACTGCCATGTCTGAATTTGTTTCCAAGACTTGTGCTTAAGCGCCGGCCGTGTATGACCGACTGCTATCCTGTTGTTTGGCAAGCCCTTTGGACATCCATGTCATCGTTTAGCCTGTTAGTCCGTCACCTGTATTAGCATTGGGTACATGTGATCAACAAGGAAAGCCTCGCACCTATCAGCCCAAAGTCTCAGAATGACAAGCTGTGCCACCGGTCTTGCAAAAGGACAAGTAGTCATCATGATCGATCGCGGTTCTCAGAAGCTGTTGGCGTGGCGTGCTTCTTTTCTTTCGATGCTGAGCCCAAGAAGCGGTCCAGTGGGCTCTTCTGTTTCTTTGCATCCTCGTTCGCTGGAGGTCCCGGAGGAAGGAATGGGACATTTGGTAGGACGGCGAGAACACTATCAATTAAACTCATACTCGTTTCGTTTGTGATTTGTTGCTGTGTATGAAGGGGAACGTTGGTATCGAGCTGATGGCTGATGACCCGCGAAGAGAATTTATGAAAGATGTGAACAGACTTGCAGGCGCCAACAATTGCGACCCCAAAGATATCTAAGTGGGCATTCAGTTACGTCAGCTCATGCAGTTGGTCCTGTCACTTTCACCCTTAGACAGTTCCATTCATTGGTCTGGCAATTGGGCTTGAGGGGCACAGTCCAGTCTAGATTGCTTGTATCAGGCCACGATACCCATCTGGCAAAGTTCGGTTTTAGGCAGCCCCCAAAGTTGTGGCAACACGGCATCAGGTGTCCCATCAGAAAAAGCCCTTCCATGAAAATGCTGGGTGCACATACTCACTTTTCTGATATGTTTCGAGAATGTTAACACACCGCAAAGCGGACTGTTTACGTCGTGACTAGATTTGGCACTCTATCATATTCATAAAATGAGAGAAGACTAAATTATCTCAAGTGAATCGCGTCCTGTTTACATCAATAAGACATCTAATACAGGAGCTCCTTTAAAAAACAAGCTACTCTTGGAATAGGCCAGACCAGTGCGACAAAACGACTTATCGCCACCGGCGTTATCAGATTGACTCAATACTAACATGAAGTGTTCTCTGTCACTCTCGTCGCCTCGATTAGAGTAAGTGGAGCCAATGTACAAGCAATAAATCTTGGCCGTAAAGTTGGAAGGCTTCGCATCCTGCTTAGCCCGTGACACATGGTTATTATCCAAGACCAGGATGCTGTCGGGAGAAAACTCCCATTTTTCTGTAGGCCCTGATATCTTATAAAAGACACTTGTTTCAGGGTCGTCGCAGGTCAACACCGCCTCAACGATCTGTCCTCTCATGAGAAGATGACCAGCAGTGACCCTGCCGAATGGGTTGAGGCCTGAGACATCAGAGTTGGCTTCAATGATTGTGAAGCTGGATTCAAAGATACTGATCGTTCTCTCGACCCGACTTTTCACTACTCCGGGTATCGAGGCCCATGACCATGAGGGTGCCACATACTCGGCGGAAATGGTCGGCAAGTCCTGGCACTCTCTATATGCCCTGGCCCAGCATAGCTCGATACCAAGGTTGTCCTCCCACATACCTGCAAGATAACGGGACTTTGTGATTTTAAGGACACGAGAAGCGACGCCACTCAGCGCCAGCAATTTATCAGTGACGAAGGTGAGATGACGACGTGAATAGTATGTCACTAAGTCATCCCACATATCCCAAACAAAATTCATCATGTTGGCTTCGGAAGAGATGGAGCTAGGGCTACCTGGTCGCGAGGGTGCCGACGTATTTGACGAAATTGCAGGATCAGGGCCTGTCGGGGGTATGCCGATGGGACTTTCGCTCCCCAAGATACTATCACTGCCGCTTCCCACTGGACCACTGATATCTTGACCCATATTCAGATTCAAGCTAAATCTTAGAATAGATAAGAGTTTAGAAAAGCCCAGCCTTTCAGATGTCTCAAGATCGGGTATATATCTTTGTGGCGCAACATGCTCCGAACACTCCCAAATGAGTTCTGACGGCGTGAAATAAATAGTGCGCGATGATATGGCAGCCTCTTGCCATGTCCAAGCCCGCGTAAAAGGCATTCCTTCTTCTTCTGGCTCCTTCGGTATGCGCTGCGCATAAATGTCTTCGCTACTTGAACCATTCGTCAGGTTGAGCTTAGTCGGGCACCACCGCTTGTCTCGTGGGCCGAGAAATGGGACGGTGGAATTTGGTGATGTGGCTGTTGAGATAGTCAAGAAGGAGTTTTCGTAGTAATCGCACATTCTGAAAGACTCGAGTTCCCAGTCCGACTTGCTGTCTTGAATAATGCAGAGCGAGTCAATCCATATGTACTCGATATTCAGCGCCCGAACGATCTGAATCGCTTGCTGAAAGACAATCGGTAGAGAGTTTACATCGATTGACTTTTTCATGTCTTCGATGTGGGCTGTAACTGTCCTGAGTGGTTGCTTGCCACCCCAGCAATGGCTTAATGTTACGTATTGTGCCTGGACATCGTTTAATTCGACAAGTCGGATGTCTGCGTCAGAAGACCCAACACTAATGACGCGTGTTGGAAGCGGTGACTCGAGGTCTTTATTGCATGACTCGTGTTTGGTGCTGCATTCTAACATCTGTGTATTGATGAAATTTACAGATGCACCAAGTTCGGTGGACTCGGGATACACGCTAAGGATTCCAAGGTCGGGAATGAGCTGAGACTAATTTCCGGGTTATCATAAGCCTAGATACTCGTAAATGAGACAAGTTAGTTACCTTGTCGTGAGAATAGATGATGAACCCGGCCTTGCTCGCATAGCTGTCTTCAGAGCCCGGGCCCTTCTCATAGAAGTACTCAACGGTGATGGGCTCACCTTCTTCGCAATGAACAAAAATCTGAGTTGCTGGTCCATCAGCAAGGCTATTCATGGCCGACTTGAGAATACGACAGTATCCACAATCATCTCTCAGACTTTCAAACCCGATGGTATTGTGTTCATCATAATCATCACCGGGCTGTAGGTCTCTGCAAACAGGACAGCTCTGCATAGCGTTGATTACAGAGTCGAGCTTAGCTCTAAGTTGGGGAACGGAGTTCTTCATAGCGGTGTGCAAGTGGGATGAGGAAACGTGCCGATGAGGGATATATATGCCTATGTTGTACAGTCTTAGTTTCTTGAAGTGGGATGACTGAGCGAAACACATAAGCGTAAGCGCTTAGAGTACTTTACTGTAGTTGATTGGTTCAAGATGTAACTACAACAAACCTGAGCCATTTCTTCTTGGTGACATGGCCTTGTTATCTCCCGTAATCCATGACTAAGCTTTTTCTCCACATGGTTCTCCCTTTGTAAGACGCCTAGGCAAAGGGCTGCAAAGGAGTTTGCCACCCTACACTATACTTCGGGTCTGGAAATCCCGGCTTCCATCTCCTTGATTTGAAACCTGAAAGGCAATGAAATCTACTTGTTGAAGTCAAACCACTTAAGACTTTTGATAACGGCCGTGCTTCTGGCGATTATTCTCAGGCTAATACAGTCAATAACAGAAATCATACAGGTTACAGATACAGGTTAACTTGGGGCGTAATTAATTGTTGACTGGGCAGCGATAGGGTATTATACTTGTAAGGCGGAAGAAAACCACTTATATATTAGCCGAAATTGACTTTTGGAAGTCACCGTGCTAGATAGCAACTGTGTCTTGGTTGCAATCCCATGTATTCGCAAACATTCGAGTACCTATTCTCCGTGGTGTATTAACACTCTTTGCTGAAGATGCCAATTTTGAAAGAAACTCCCCAGGAAAAAGAAGAATCCAATTAACATCTTCTAATAATATTTACGTAACAGTTTCGATCATAAAACGGTCCTCTAAGAGCAGGTCTCCTGAAGCTATTCGCGTCCACTAGACCGTTTATTCTTAGACTCCTTGCATTGACCAGCCAGACCAAGAAAGGGAGGACATAGAGCGGGACTGCATTGCTACACTGGACTCGCTCAGGTGCTTTAGGAACTTGGTCTCCCCGAGCTTGGCAACAGGTCTGGACCTGGAAGTGGCCTGTGCGAGAGATATACGAGCCGTTGGCTCTTTTGAGGTTACTAGAGGACGAAAATTAGTCTAGATCTATGGGATACTACCGTACGTTGCCTAGTTGGGATGAACTGACTGACATATTCCAGCCTGTTTGATCTCAGTTTCGGCTTACCCTGGTCTTCAGGACCCCGGAAACGGGGCATGGCCATGTTTGAGAGTACCTGATTGGTTCAATTTGCCTCACACGGGGTTTTGCCGACGATTCTCAGGGTCCATAATTTACCCAAGAGGTTCATGACTCGGGCATCCTTGTTGATAGCACGTTTGAGACTTGACAGCCCTATTGACCCCGTGATGCCGGCCGAGTTGGGCTCAAACTGCTGAGACATGCCTTATGTCAAATCGCTTGATTGAGAGCTGACATCTAGTCGGCAAGGATTGCTGAAATAAAGTTTAAGCTTATCAAACACACGGTTCAAGAAGGTGGAGTTATTAGTCACTTGTCTCATGGCAGCATGACAGGAGATGAGGATATGGCTATATCGTCGGAAAACACAGAGACGTTATGAGAAGGAAAGATTTATAAAGTGTCGAGCTTTCCTGGCTTATTTGTTCTTCAACTCATCAACTCGGTTCGCTTCTTCACAATCTGCTGCGCAGTTTCATCCCTTACAACCTATTCTCTTTCTCCCAAGCTCTTTGCTCCAACTTCCCAATTTTCACCAAGTCCGTGACTTACCCACTACTTAAAACTTTCAAAATGCCTTCTTTCACCAAACTAGTCGCCATTGCCAACGGTGCAGTCATCGCAGCCGAGAACGGCCTTCACACCACCACTCTCCAGACCCGAGACACAGCCAAGAGCACTGGTCATATTCTGAGCAAGCGCGAGCCTGTCACGATCGCTATTCTGACTGCGGCTGGTACCGCAGCAGCTACTGCTATTGTCAACGAGGCCGTCAAAGCTGCCGCTGCTTTCATCGGTGACATTTCCAACTTCGACGCTGGCCGCGAAGCCTTCACTGTCCAAACCACCGAGTCAATGATGGCGAACAACCCCGACCCTGAGCGCCTCCAGGCCGCTGCCTGCTACAACAAAGCCTTCTCGGTTGCTGATCCTGCCAACATCGACGGACAGTCCTCTGTTGAGTTCAGACTTGGAATCCTCAACACTGATTACGAGTGCATGTACATTGCAGCACCTAACCAGTTCTTTACTGAGGGAGATGGTGGCCTCATCAACGTAAGTCGCTATTTGGTTGTCTTTGAAGCTGATGAGCAGTTTGATTAATGACAAATACAGCTCTCCTTTACGCATACCGATCGATGCACTTTTGACCAGGAAACTGCTGATCTCACTTGTGTCTAAGTGATAAGCAGGGGGATTTATGCTCTTTAGAAAGGATTAAGAGAAGGCTAGAAGACACCTATAGAGACCGGATCAGAGACGTATGAGCTAGACTAGACATAACATCTTATACAATCTTACTGAAGAAGCTCATGATAAAACCTGGTAAATTCTCAGCCCCTCAAAAGTAGAGATTAAATTGATATAAATATGAAAATGTTGTATTATTATTCACCTGGCACCTAAAGAAATGGACGTGTCAAGGACAAAAGAAGATCACCGTTTGAGGATAACATCAAAGCAAGGACGTCTTAGTAGGGGGGTTAGCTTAGTGTTCACTTTAACGGTATTTCTTTGCTTGTCTTTGCGAAGTTTCTCAGCATTGGAATCAGGCTTCGTGATGACATGAATCGGATACATCAACTTTACGATACTTCTGGAGCTCTTGGAAAACTAGTGGGAAGAGGGAGGTTTGATGAAAAGTAGATGGGTGAGCGTGGAAATGATATTTATTAGAGAGACTCTCTTGAGCACTTGAGACGTGAGTCTGCTCACCATTCTCCCCTCTTCACGCTTGCTAGCATCACTCATTACCAGCATTATCCTAAAGATGAAGTACTCTGCCATTAGCCTCATCTTGGCTACTATCCTTGCTGTCTTTGCCAGTTTCGGGGCGATTGATGTCTGATCTGCCGCCTAAGATCGCCCTGCGCCCCCGAAAACTCTGGCCTCAAGCCGTGGCCTGCATCAGGACCGCTTTGCCCTTGAAGGCTCGACTCTATTCACATGTCCTGCTCCCGTCTCTACTATTTACACTCCCTGGACGCCTGGCGTCGATTCCTACACCGATGAAGATGGCAACGGGGATGAGACGATGTCTGAGTTGCTGGAGATGTTCCATCGCGTTGAGCAACAGCTCGAGAGAATCCTGGCAGTTTGGGATGAGATATCTGGCATTATGAGCAAGATCTCCAAGTCTGTCAAGCCACCATTCCCAGGTTCAGGTATCCTACTCGCTATCTTCGCTATCATTACGATCTGCAAGACACGCCTCAAGAACTGCTTCAGCTTCTTCGTCAAACAGGCTGAGACTGCTATGAACAGCGCCCTCGAACACCTAGAACCCACAAACTAAGTTACCAAGAGCTCTGTGCGTGTCACAAGTGGATCTTGTGTCTCTTCAGCATTCACTTGCCTTTGCATCGTGCACAATATTCCCGATACGCCCTTGTAACAGCTATCTAGTCTTTCGAAACGCGTTATATCAATCGTCAAAGTGAGATACCAGACTCTTAGCCTCGTTTTCGCCATCATACTGGCCTTCTTCACCCTCCACGGAGCGGCTGATGTCTGCTCCAGCGCTCAACAGGACAGCATGGCCTTGACAAGTCTCGCCCCCAATACCGAAGCCCCTAGGGAGCTAGGCACTCTCATGATCGATGGCTCTCTTGAGCTTGAAACTCTCTTTTCTTTCATCGGTCGCCCTTTGGCGATGTCGATAGCTAGCAAGAGAAGCTCAGACCCTAAACTCTACTCATTTTAGACGACTTATTATAAAATAGCCTAAATTTGTCTGAACTTAGGACATCGACCCTAAGGCTTGTCTAAGTTCGCTGTCGTAATGTAAGCCACCAGCTATACGCGTAAACTGCAAATCATACATTTAGTTCACAACTTGGACATCAGATTAAAAGGTCTTCGTGATGACACTGGAGAGATACAAGATCAAGAGAAGTTTACGCGAAGGTAAACTAAGTTCCTTGCGCTGATTCAACTGAGTTCTGTCTCCTGATCTAAGCTCTGAGCCAGAAGTCTCAACCGCAAATCACACATCTGGCCTACCACCATAACCTAATCACCTATATCCTTGTCCTTGTGATGACAGAAAACTCAATAAACCCAAACCTACCGAGATTTAACTTTCCACGATAACATTATTTGGCCTGGCAAGTATAAAAGAGCTGACAGTTTACCTTTTTCCTCTGGCCTGTCTCTCCCTCCTGTTTACAAATGGCCCACCTCACGTAACAAACATTTAGAGCAACTGGCTCTGCTAAAATATATCAAAATGTTGATGCAGTGGCTGTCCCGATTGTCTTGCCGCCCAAAACGTCAATACCGCAATTCTTCAAGTACGTCCGATCAACTTCTTGATTGATTTATTGCTAATGTCCATATCAAGCAAACACAACTATCGACGCGACTCCAGAGGCGGCTTTTCATGGCGCCGAAATCAGATCGAACGCGGAGATCTGTACAAACACTGGAGTCCCAAAGGCAAATATCCATGACGTCCCTGACAAATCAAACGTCCAGGAATGCACCGGCAGGAAGGTTGAAGTAGTCATCGATCAAGCCCAATTAAACTTACCGACAGACATGACTGAGGTCTTCAAAAACCAAGGCAGTCATATTTTGAATCTTCCAGATGAGATCCTCTTGCTCATCATCAAGAACCTGCATGACGGTTCCGATAAGCCCTCACTATTTGGCTTTTTCGTTCTTCGTCAAGTGTCGCAACGGTTCAGGAGCCTCATGAGAGACAGGATGTTTCTGTCCCATGTCTTCTCCGATAGCGGTTGCTGCGAAAGATGCTCAGGGGGGTTCTGTGGGAAATGGACGCGCATCGGCCCCTCGTTCTACAAGCTCCACTGCTTCCAAAGCAAGATAGAAAGGTCAAAAATAGACGTCACAGGACTGGGACGTCTCATTAGGAGGGAACGAATTTGTAAGACGTGTCAACCCGAGTTTAAGTCTCGGCGGCGAGCAGGTGTCTCCCTGGATTGCAAGTTCGCAGCGCGTACTCGCAAAGACTGGATGTACTGTTGTACATGCAGAGTTGAACATCCAACCCTCTGTTTCTCAGGAGAACAGGCTCAGAAGAAATCAGAGCGGGTATGCATCGCCAGGACAGGCTATGTTCGTATATGCGCCCACGAAGTAATTACTTGGGACGAGCTACAGTCAAATCTTGGAAGCGGACCGGGCGTTCAGACAAGGTTCAAGAAGGTCTGCCAGCATCCCAGTCACTCCTTTCATGAAAACGACCCTCGAAAGCTACTCTATGACTTACCTGCCGCTCAAGCTCGCGGGAACAAAAATAACTTCGCTCTTCATCTTTCATCTGGATTTCATTCACAGGAAGACCTCAATGAAACTTATTTCCAAGGACACGGAATGAATGACAAGCCTCTACATCGAAACCATATCTTGCCATTTGGTATGGTACAGATGGCACGGGAGTTTGATGGAAAGAGTACGAGTGTACATGATGAGAAAATGGCGGGTCAATCAGCATTGATATCTGTGGAAGATTGCTTGGAAGACTATGAGTGCCATAAATTTCGCTACAGAAGAACATTGTTCCCGAGTGCCTTAACAAACAACCTTCCCAGACACGAGTGGTACCATGCAATCAGCCCAGAGTCTTATTCCTATGCTGGACCTTGTGGTGTTCCAGAGACCTGCAATGATTCATTATGCCGAAATCATTACTCTTCAGGGCTTCGCTATCACCATGCTGGTTATGGGAAAGATAGCGCATACAATCATCTATGGAGGAAAAGGAGGTAGTATGATTCGCTGATCTAATGTTCCCAAGGTTGAATTGTTAGTCGTCTCGCACAAGCTTTCCTAGAGGCTACTGGATATGTAGGCATAGGCATATGAAGTAGGGAACCTTAAATGGAATCTATTTAAGAACATGCGGAATAGGACCAAGATTGTCAACGGAAATAAACGGTAGCTCCATACGAAGAACTGCAAGTTACATTAGGTGCTCACAGTCGTCTGTAAGGTTGATCTTAGAAGTCTTTGTCGAATATCCTAGTTTAGCCGACTACATAGGATGGCCTCCCCCCAAATACTTGACTTACACCAACATATCAAGAATCTTCGCAAGACCCTGCCGGTCGCCTTCGAGTGTTACAGCCTTATCCTCATCTACCCAGCCCGCGGTATATCCTCCCCCAAAGTCAATAACCCAAGCATCATCATTCTGATCGATAAGAACATTCTCAGCTTTGGCGTCACCCCATATGATGCCCTTCTTGTGTAGATGGTCTACTGATCTCTGGATCTGAGAAGCCCATCGCCTTCTCAACTCTGGAGGACTCGCTGCAGCTCTTGCCTTGGATAGCACGCCCTTGTTAGGAATCCAAGCGAATAACATTCCGAGCAGTCCATCACCTTGCTGAACAACCCCTATTAAACTGCAGATATGTGCTTCGGGTGGCGCTGGTATTTGGGCCTCGATGATCTTCTTCAATGTCAAGAGTTCCTTTCTCGCGTGTGATGGACCAAAAAAGAGCCCGAACCTTTTGAAGAAGCAAGTGATCGGTTTTCCATCTCTGCCAGTTACCGTGGTGCGCTTAGGTGGTTTGATCAGACTCTCATCTGGTCCAGCGTAGGATATATCAACCTGCCATGGCGTGTAGCGCTCCGTCCAAGTGTTGAGATCCTCCAGGAAATCGTCGTCGAACTTGACGACCGGGCTACTCCAGCCGTGATTCTTTGTGTCAAGTTCTTGGGGCACCAACTTATCATCCATGGCTGTCAAAACACAGACAAAGGCTTGTTTGGGCAAGAAGTAATCAGCCAAAGTCGGCTCTGCAATGACATCAAGGTCTGAAGAAGATGTGAGATTCGTTATCAAAGGCTCAAAGCAACCTAATAACCACTCGAAAGCATCCTCCTCGTAGAAGTTGTCGATTTCGACTTCGCCGGTTCTCAAGAGTTGGAGACACTTGAAGTATTGCGATGCGACGGAGGGAGATCGAATAAACTGGCTGGGACAAATATGGCAGTAGAATACATGACCAGAATTGGATCGGATAACCAAATCACAGTCATTCTCAGTATCATGTACTTGCCAAAGAGCGATATCGCAGCGCCAGCCTTTGTCAATCTCAAGGCCTGTATTCATATTTGTTTTGATGATAAAGAGAAGTATTCTGAATGAGTGGTCCGTCTTAGGCGAACTTGTGGAGCGCTGGTGCCTACAAGCTACACCAATCAGCGTAAAAAGTCAGCGACTCCGTGTTCTCGAGAGAATATCTCAATAACGAGAAGGAAATAATACAATATCTTCGAATCATTCCACTCACAACTCCAAGAGACCTCGTCTATATATTAAGAGCATTTCTTCTATTATCAGTTTCAGTTCTCCTCAAGACGGAGGCATCTTTCCCCGTTGACTCCCACGTGACTTGATTTATCCGCGCATGCATGATTCCGCTCCAATTATCGCGCTTCACATCGGAAGTCAAGGCAGCAACGGCGCCGGCAACGCATATGGCTGTGCCTGCTTACGAATATTACCGTCTAACTTCAGTTTCTGATCTGTAGATTTAAGTTGTTTACGCCATAGCCACCACGGCGGCTACTTTGAATATGTTTCTGTATTCACTCTCGCTCCAGTCTCCGACGGCTATTTCGCAAGCCATCGTCGGCCATTTCTCTGGCACCAAGGAACAGCAAATTCTGACAGTATCGGGGTCCATTCTGACCCTACACCGTCCCGAACCGACTCTCGGCAGAGTCCAGCCATTCCTCTCGCATGACCTCTTTAGCATAATCCGATCGATTGTCTCTTTCCGCCTAGCGGGAAGCTCCAAAGGTACGCAAGAGCTTTTCAAGCCGCTAATCCCAGGTGACTTCAAGTTGCAAAGATAAAGCTAACTGCTCAGATTATATCATCGTATCAAGCGACTCTGGCTGTATCGCCATTCTCGAGTACCTGCCTACTCAAAACCGATTCTCTCGCCTTCTCTTAGAGACATTTGGCAAGTCTGGCGTGCGTCGTACTGTTCCAGGTGAATATCTCGCTGCTGATCCCAAGGGGCGAGCCTGTATGATTGCGTCCATCGAAAAGAACAAGCTCGTCTACGCCCTCAATCGCAACTCTCAGGCCGAACTAACTATATCCTCCCCCCTCGAAGCACACAAATATGGAGTCCTGGTTCTATCACTAGTAGCCCTCGATGTGGGATATTCAAATCCCGTCTTTGCATCTCTTGAGGTAGACTATTTAGCGTCAGATCAGGATCCTTCTGGACAAGCAACGCCCGGCGTTGAGCTCGTTTACTACGAGCTGGATCTAGGCCTGAACCATGTGATCCGAAAATGGTCGGAAGCTGTTGACTCCACGGCGTCGTTGCTCTTCCAAGTCCCTGGTGGAACTGACGGTCCAAGCGGTGTCCTAGTCTGTGGAGAGGAAAGTATTACCTACCGACACACGAACCAGGAGCCTCTTCGTGTCCCCATTCCCCGGCGTCGCGGACCTACAGAAGACCCGCAACGGAAGCGTACTATTGTTGGTGGTGTGATGCACAAGCTCAAGAACAGCCCAGAAGCGTTCTTCTTTTTGCTGCAGACAGAAGATGGTGACATTTTCAAGCTAACGTTCGACCTACAAGATGGAGATGGTGGTCTGACAGGAGAGGTACGGCGTATCAAGATTAGTTATTTTGATACTCTCCCTGTTGCCAGCAGCCTATGTATTCTTAAGAGTGGGTTTCTCTTTGTCACAGCTGAGTCTGGTAATCACCGTTTCTATCAATTTGAGAAGCTCGGCGGCGACGATTCAGAGCACTCAGTTACCAGCGACGATTTCCCCACCGATCCGCGTGCTGTATATCAGCCTACCTACTTCTACCCACGTCGCCTAGAGAATCTCACTTTGGTAGAAAGCATCGATTCTTTAAGTCCTCTTATGGACTGTAAGGTTGCTGATTTGACTGGTGACGGCATACCGCAGATCTATTCAGTGTCCGGCAGCGGTGCGAGAAGCCATTTTCGAGTGCTCAAGCATGGGCTAGAGATTAACGAGGTTACGACATCTGAGTTACCAGGGACGGTCTCTGGTGTCTGGACCACCAAGTTAAGAAGGCACGATAAGTACGACGCATACATCGTGTTGACCTCCTCCGATAACACGTTAGTCATGAGCGTCGGAGATGAAGTCCAGCAAGTGAGCGATTCCGGATTTCTCACAACTGTGACCACCCTCGCTATCCAGCAAATCGGGGACGATAGTATAGTACAAATCCATGCGCGAGGTATCCGACATCTCCGCGGCGGGGAAATCAACGAATGGTCTGACCTCCAACATCGAGTTATCGTAGCTGTTGCTACAAATGAGCGACAGATTGCAGTGGCTTTGAGCTCAGGGGAGATTGTTTGTTTCGAGATAGGTAGAGATGGATCACTTGCTGAGTACGATGAGCGGAAACAGATATCTAGCACTGTAACCTGTCTCAGCTTAGGGGCGGTCCCTGAAGGGCGAATCCGAAGCCCAATTCTAGCGGTGGGGTGTGAGGATTGCACTGTTCGAATCCTGAGCTTGGACCCAGATTCCACTCTCGAGAGTAAGTCTATACAAGCGCTGAGTGTGGCGCCCTCAGCGCTCAACATCATGGCGATGCAGGATCCATTATCCAGCAGCTCGGGACTGTACCTGCACATCGGCTTGAGCTCTGGCGTCTTTCTGCGCACTGGGCTAGATGAAATCTCAGGAGAGCTATCAGATACGCAGACGAGGTGTCTTGGTCTCAAGGCTATTAGGCTCTTCCAGGTAACAGTCAATGGTCAAATCTGTGTTTTGGCCCGGGGCTCTAAGCCTTGGATGGGGTATACTGACCCCAAACGAGGGTTCATGATGACACCTCTTGACTGCGATGAGCTGGAGTGGGCATGGAACTTTAGTAGTGAGCAGTGTGTGGAGGGTATCATCGCCATTCACGCTAACTTCCTCCAGTAAGTATCCTTTTTCTACACCCCTTTGAGCCTTGCTATTCACCGCCGTAGCGTAGCACCGGTATCACTCTTAACCTCGCTAACCTAATCTTTAGCATATTCTCTATTGAGAGTCTATCTGATAACATGGTCCGAAAGTCTCTACCTCTGACCTACACACCACGGCAATTTGTCAAGCATCCTCATGAACCCTACTTCTATACTGCCGAAGCGGATAACAACACACTGAGTCCTGAGTTACGTACGCAGCTACTAGGGGCCGCTGAAGATCAAACTGAAGAGGATGCCAAATTACTTCCACCAGAAGAGTTTGGTTATCCGCGTGGTCGCGGCCGATGGGCCTCGTGCATCAGTGTTGTCGATCCCATCGGCGAACAAGTGCTTCAAAAGATCGAGCTCGAATGCAATGAGGCTGCTATGTGTGTGGCGGTGGTTCCATTCACTGAACAGGATGGCGAGAAGTTCTTGCTTGTTGGCACCGGGAAGGACATGATCCTTAATCCCAGACAATTCTCTGAGGGCTGCATCCATGTCTACCGCTTCCAACAAAACGGGAGAGGGCTGGAGTTTATTCACAAGACCAAGGTAGAGGAACTTCCAATGGCGCTTGTGGCTTTCCAAGGCCGGCTAGCTGCAGGAATCGGCAAATCTCTACGGATATATGATCTAGGCTTGAAACAATTACTTCAAAAGGCTCATGTTGAAGCGGTACCGCAGTTGATTGTCTCCTTGACCGCTCAAGACAATCGTATCGTCGTCGGGGATGTCCAGCATGGCGTGACGATGGTTACGTACGATCACAAGCATCATAGGCTTATCCCTTTTGTTGATGATACAGTTACACGCTGGACTACATGCACGGAGATGATCGACTATGAATCTGTGGTTGGAGGTGATAAATTCGGGAACCTTTGGATTGTGCGATGCCCCGAGAAAGCGAGTCAAGAGGCAAAAGAGGGCGGAAATCGCTTCATCGACGCACGGAATCATCTGCGCGGCGCGCCAGCGCGATTCGACACGGTGGCCCATTTCTTTACGCAGGATATACCCACCAGCGTCACCAAGACCAACCTCGTCGTAGGCGGACAGGATGTCCTCGTCTGGAGCGGCTTGCATGGCACCATCGGCGTCCTCATCCCCTTCGTCACATGCGAGGACGCCGATTTCTTCCATAAGCTCGAGGTGCATATGCGTGCTGAGTATCCGTCTCTTGTCGGCCGTGACCATCTGATGTATCGCGGCTATTACGTGCCGGCTAAGGGCGTCATAGACGGAGACCTCTGCGAGCGGTTTAGATTACTCCCCGTAGAGAAAAAACAGCGGATTGCGGTTGAGCTGGATCGCACTGTGATGGAAGTCGAACGAAAGATCTCGGTACGATTCACTTTGCCCTTCCCCATGCGGTTTATAACGGATTTGAAATGTCCATGCTAACTGGAGATAGGAAGCTCGAACTCGATCCGCATTCTAGGTTCAAATTGTGTTATAAAGGGGACTTGAGGGTAGGGACGTCACGCTCATCAGAATTTAGGCTAACATGAGGCCAGATCTTCGAAACAATGCTGTCTCAGGTGGCTCGAAATATTGCTACATAGCCATGGAGAATTCAAGTGTCGATCTTGGTGACTCCATTTGAAACCGGCGATAGACGTCATTTTAAAGCTTCGGTTGATATTTTTCATATTCTATCACTGTTTACCTCTCATCTTAAGAGGCGACTGGGACGACCTATGCAATAGCCATTAAGAGATGCCATGACCATGTCTCAACCCCGATAGCTAGCCATGTAAGGCTTCATCTTACATGAGGGTGCCACGGAAAAGCCCGCTGAGTACCCTGACCACATGATACCATAAACAACCAGCGAACCTAATAAGAAAGCTGATCGAGTTTGCCCACAGCCATATACGGAAGAACCAGACCTTATGCCAGTACGAGTCACCAAGCCACCACAAGATTTCCAGACTGTCGTTCAGGACGATTAGACAAACAAATATGTTTGAGAAAATGTATGATGCGAGCAGAATAGTGCGAAATTCCATCATGGCGTCTGCCACTGCGAGAACCTGGGGGCGCTTCCTCTCACGGCTCACTGTCTCGTCTTCAGCAGTCGCTCGGGCTAGCGCCTCTTGGTACTCTTTATTTCTCGCTTCGGGAATTTCATCACGCTGGGTAGCGGTTGATCGAATGTTTGGATCTTGGTCTGAAAACGTGAATCGTCTCTCGATGGTAGCTGGCCTTGGTCCTTCTTGTCTCTGGCCCGCTTCAGTATCTTGATGTCGGCCTTTTCTTCCCCAGCTGACATCATGTGTGTTGCTGAAAGCGTAGATGTTGAGGATGTTGACATAGGATGATGATATAAACAGAAATTGTGCAAAGGAGGTGAGGAGATGCCATGGATCGAGGGCCAGAAGGGCGCTGAGAATATAGACGCCGAAAACGGAAAACCCAGCGACGATGATAGTGCTTTGGCCAATGTCGGCATAGAACTCCCCGATATAGGCATAATTGCTCGACCCAGTATCGTCGGCCTTGTAGTCTGCAACTCTCTTTACGAGATACACCAGATTCATGATTAGATACGCCTGAATAAGTCCGAAAATGGCGAATGATATGATGTAGCTGATTCGATGATTCCTTGGGCGACTTCCAAAGGCGAGTATAAACTGGAACAAGACAGTCGCCAAGTACACTATCTGAATGACCGCGTTTACAATAGGTGTTGCCTTTCCGAATGGGAATCCTCCAGCCGGTGCATCCTTGGGTGGCATGCCTCGCGACGGGTTGTAGTTCTGTGCCTGTCTCAGTTCAGTGATGAACGATAATTTTTTAACAGAGTACGCACCATGTTCGGGATCTTCAACGTAGTCAGGAACCTGTGAGAATAGAGGTGCCCGATCTGACGTAGACATTTGGTTCTCTCCATCACCGTCAAAGCTGATACGGCGGAATGGTAGTGCAGCCCCGTTTTTGGCCTGCGGGGTCGACATTCCACTATCTTCAAGGGATAAGGCCCCGCCTGGACAAGCACTTATACTGATAAGGTTGGAATGACTTTCAGTGAACTCCACGTAGCTCAAACCTGGTTCTGCCCGAGTTTTCACACTGTCCTTTGAGATTTCATAATGCTTCGTTGCAGCGCTCTCTCAGACGCGCTATTTGCCATCTCGTGCGGCTGAAGGCTGAAAATCGCCTAGCTATTCTGCCTTGTCTCAGCCATCGCTCCAATCCCCATGCCAGTTTCAAGCCACAACATACCCTATACCTTTCGAGCACTACTCTTTCGTAACAACCATGGTCTTGTGTTCTTCAAACATGTCGTCCCGGTGAACCTGAGGATGTTTTTGCTCTTTCTGTAATTTACTCGAAACATGGTGCTGCAAAAGGTGCAGTTGAGGGCATCCTCCCTCCACTCTCCGTAATCACAGCCGCGAGCTCAGCGCACCATCGCAGAGGATTGTTGGTTGGTGTTCCTGGTCAAAACAAGTGGCAGTAACCCTTCACCGCTCTTGAAGCGCTTTTGCGTATTTGTCGTGAGGAGGGTGCCCTGTAACGAGGTTCAATTGGCTCATGCTGCAGGTGATAATGTGATAGGCAGTACTGTTCTGCACTAGGTTAGGTGTATCACCAACATCTGCCCAGCGCCTCAGACTAACTACAACGGGAATCGTAGATGCGGCTCTGCGGAAAAGCCCTTCTAGCTCCTGGACTTTCAAGCCTGTCAGTTCTTGTGAGCTGCGCCCGAGGCATTTAAACTCCCAGAGCAGCAGGGTATTCTGCCTTACCAAGTCTACCTAACAAAAACAAATCTGCCTTACGCCCCATACACAAGAACGATCATGCCAGAAGCTAGTTTCCCCGACTACCGACTTTCTGGGAGGGCCCTGCAAACTTGGCTACGGCGCAAGTTCAAGGATGACTCAATCCTTGTCGAAGTGAGCCTCATCTACATGACCACCCAATTTTATCCAAGCGCGCTAAACAGTGTCTCAAATGCCAGTCTAAAGATGGAGAATACGTGTTTACCCTACCAGAGGGCAAGGAACTGAGCGAGGTTTGTTTCACGTGGCTTAGAAGTGGACTTTGAGCTGATCACTTTTGAAACAGGATGATAAGTTGGATATTTGCGAGCTGCGCACCAAGAAGAAGAGGAATTGAGAACCCATGGGTGCACGTAAATCAGGCTGTGGACTGTTGAGAAACGTTCGGGATCAAGTTACAGTGTGTCGATTCCAGCAATGTCAGTGGCTGGAGGGCTAAGCACAATCAGAATGCCTTGAACCGTATAATAGCTGCTTTGATGTCCTCTATGATTAAAATAATTTCCATCAAACTCATTTCCAAAGCCTCTTCCAACACGTCCTTCTTCGAACAATGGATAAATATGATCTACTGAAGCAGCACTGTGAACGGTGGGACTCATACCCCTGTAACTTGCTGAACCCATGTCAGAGGGCAGAGATCCTCAACGGTTATCGCTTGTTTCTTGAAGCACCGAAAACAAGACTGTTTGATGAGAAACAGGAAGATATAAATATCATAGAACAAAGTGATACTCTAAAAGGTATGCTGTCTGATCCATTTCACCAGCTCGCGGAGTTGCTTGCGCAGTATCTAATGGCCTCCCAGGGTACAGTGAACAAGTGGTAGAGAGCCCCACTGATCTACGCAAGCACTTGCAGCAGAACCGAAAGGATCCCCAGTTTTGTATGGCGTAAGTACAGCACCTCCAGCGGGCGGAAATGGACATAGACTAATGCCTACAGCTTCATTGGGTCGGACTCTTCGCGCCATCGCTTGAATTGCTCGCGTGAGAGTTATTCAATTCTATCTTCTTTTTACCAGGTCGGAGCGAGCTTTGTGGACTTTTTGTCGTCCTTTGGTGTAAGCAGCGAACCTCTTGACTACCATATGACAGGGTTCAACGGCTACGATACTCTTGACGCGCCCGAAGACAAGATTACCAAGATCCCAGAGCTTGGCCGGTCAGGTCGGGAGCATACTGTGCAATATTTGCTGCGGTCAATTGAGGAGTCAACTGATGAGGGAGGGCAAGTCGTTTGGAACATTCGGCAAATGGCGGTCCACCATAAATACGACTTTGGCCAGGGAAAGACATTTTGGCTGAATATCAAGGCCAATAGTGTCATGCAAGAGAGGATCAAAGCAGCCATAGCAGAGGAGACATCACTCGGCTCCGCTGCAGCCAAGGACTTACCAGGATCTTTTGCAGCCACTCTGCTGACACATCTCATTCATCTAGAGTGGTGTGACGAGTCATGGCGGAAATGCATCAATCACTTCGAGATTGAGATCCGAAAGGTACTGAAAAAGGCCAGAACAGCCCGAATCGACAAGGAGCCTAACCTAAGATTGAAATTCCTCACGCGCGTCTTGACCAACAAGACAGAACTTACAGAAAGCTCAAACGCGCTGGCTCGATGGGCTCAGAAACCCATCGTCTCGTGCTTTTCTCCAACCAGTGAGAAGGGAACATGTTCATCTGCTGTGCAACCTGTGGCGTCTAACAAAGCGGGGCTGCCAGCGAATGAGGAAGACACCGGACTCGCCAAGCAGCTTGAAAGCCTGATGGTCCTTGAGACATTTTCGTTCAAGGAGTTCCAGCATCTGCATTTCTTAGCGGACCAGTTGGAGAGTTTCCGCCTGGTGATGCAGCTGAATCGTCAAGCTCTCCGAGATGTCATTGAGCACTATGAGGATCTACCAAGTCGTACCAACTTTCCAGAGAAGATCAAGACCTCCTGTACTAATGAACTGGCTTCATTTTCTCGTCGCGTGGAGCGCATCAGGAAGGATCTAGAGATACGGGTCACCCAGGTAGAATCTCTGTTGTCTTGCCTGCAGCAGGGCAAGGATCTGGTATGGTCTTGCAGAACCCGCAGCCCACCTCCACCTGCTGATCATTCCTCTCTCAATCAGTTCGATGGCATCTTACAGTACCGCAGTGTGCAGGTCAGCCGCATTTTTACAGAGAGCTCGCACACGCAATCGGAAAAGATGGAGCGAATCGCTTATAAAACGGAGAAGGAGACGATCTCGATGCACGTTATCACCTGCGTCACATTGGCATTTCTGCCTGGGACATTTGTAGCTGTAAGTGCCTTGCGATGTTTTCTTGCTTTGCAAGGCTTTGCTGACCAGAATGACTTGTGCCAAGGCTTTCTTCCAGAGTGGGCTTGTCGAGATCAATCAGGCTGCCACGGATGTCCGGGATGCGGTAACTTTCCATCCGGGAGCATTCAAGCTCTTTGCTGCCATATGTTTCCCTCTTATGTGTATTACTTTCATCTTGTGGATGCTACTATTCAAGTTCCTTTCTGGTAGAGCACTAAAGCGGTCGAAAGAGGAGTCTTTGGGGATTGTCTGACTTGAGCACCTCCCCAAGGTAAGATGGCTAGGATGGACCATTTCTTATCATAACACGCACAGTGCCCGCATACACACAGTGCTGTCAAATCTGCCCACCACAGTTTCCAGGCGCATAGAAGACCCACGTATAGACAGAATGATCAATAAACCCCTGCTTCGCTCTTCATCAGCCGCAAGGCAACCTTGCGCCTATTGCCTGGTTTTGCCCACCAATATCTGATCTTCGTCTGAGACATGCCACAAGGCGGATCACAGGGTTGAACCAGAGCTTGAGAAGTTTACTCTCCCAATTGGTCACGCAGTAGTTCGTCATGGGCGCCCTCAACCGTTTGGACCTGCGAGGACTTCTGTGGCTGATGAACAGAAGCATATCATTGAGGTAGGCCAGTAGAATCATATCAATTTCTACATCGCCACGTTTGTGTTAGGCATTTTGCACCTAAGTCAGGGCAAGGCAAGTCATTAAGGCGCATTAGGTACATCCAAGTGCTAAAAGGTGACGGCTGCCTGCCTTCACCCACCATCCCGTGACCTATATCTTCATCCCAGACCCCAATCAGTGAGTCTCATGGTCTCATTTGGTACACCATTACATCCCATCTACTTCGCCTTTTGCTGCACACACCTCAAAAGTGGCAAATACGTCAATTTCCATTCTTTCAGAATCGGTAGCCATTTGTACCGCTCAACATTCGTCACACGTTGCATACACAGGCAGGATGCTCACACAGACCATGGATCACTTCCATCAACATATTGCAGATAACCTACGCGAGGGAATCAATGGCGATGGCGAGAAGGTCCCTTACGTTATACCATCCGCTTTGGATAACTACTGGACGGGACGACGTGTCGATATCATCTTGAACTCTCAACAGCCTCCAGTCGCATCAAGCTCAGATATGATCATCAGCGACTTCCCTCGTGTTTTCTCTATCCTGACACTTATTGGACAGCCCCAAGAGATTGGTTGGTTGTGTTCAAATGTGAAGGGCCTTGATGATCGCCGATTACCCTTCGACGAAAGCTGTTTTCCCTCAACTTGCAAATGGGCAGGTGACTTCCTACGAGAGCAGTGGATGTTTATACCTCTCTTTTTTCCGCAAGACAAGATTTTTAGTCGTGTCGTGCACCCCAAGACCATTTTACCTGTTACTTATAAAAAGCAACTCACACAGAAGCGTGGCGGGCGTGATACAGCCACGTTATGGGAGGTACAAGTACACCCTAGAGGAAGGCTGGCGACATCGGCAGATCAGCCCGTTGTGTTCAAGGTCTACGAGGGTGTTGGGACAGAAGACCTCTACAAAGCCGAGACAGATGTTTATCTCAAACTCCGCACCAAGTACAACAAGTATATCACCCAGCACCTTGCTTCCTTCTCATTCCAGGGAAGAAGCAAACACATCATAGTTCTCGAGTATGCAGCCGGAGGATCCCTCAAGGACTTCTTCAAGAACACGCCTATACCTGCCAGCCCGAACGAGTTCCGGTTACTGTGGAGTAGACTACTCAAGCTTCTCGACGCTCTGCACGTTCTGCACGATCTCTACCGACCAGATGGAGCTCCAGTCTGGTTCCTTGCAGGGTAAGTGGAGGTCACAAAGTGAAGTTACAGTCATATACTGACGTGTTGTAGGGTCCACCAAGACATTCAGCCAGCAAACATCCTAGTTTTCCCTGAAAAGGACAAAGACTCTCGCTTTGATGTAAAGTTCAAACTCACAGACTTTGGATTGGCTGAGATAGGCAGAATATCGACTTCGGGTGGAAAGTTGGCAACAGAGAATAGGGGCAACAGGATGTACAGTACGTGTTATCAGGCATCTAGTGACAAAGCTAACCATAAGTCTAGTTTCTCCCGAGAGTTTCGCCAACTTCTCAGTTCAAGACACCGTCCGAACTGATCTGCCACCAACAGCAGACATCTGGGCTCTGGGCGCAGTATTCAGCGATGTGCTTGTCTGGTCGATTTCTGGGGAGCCAGCTCGCGAACAATACCGCCTCCGAAGGAGAGCAGAGATTTCTTCTCAGCGTCACATGAAAGAACGTGATCACGACGCTTGTTTCCACGATGGAGTGGACCGTCTTGCCGCTGTTGAAGAGTCTCATAAGTTAGCGCTTCAGAACAAAAGAGGCAATGACAATATCTCGCCTTATATGAGCGAGATCATACTAGATTACATGCTCACTGGTGTAGACGAGAGGTTGACAGCGATGAATATCAGGATCCGAGCAGAGAAGAAGATCAAGAACATGAAGGAAGACTCACTCGATAATGGCCAGACGATTGCAAGTGGCCGGCTTACGCAGGCGCGTCGTACATCTCCAAAAAGACGACGGACTGTGTCTGTCGGATCCTTACCAGGCGTTTCTCAGCTAAGCAATCCTGGGCTGCCAATACACCAACAGGTAAATCAGTTTTGTGCTTCCCCTAGGACCTCTCTCGACCACTCTACTGCGGGACCTTCGTCACCAGCGCGATCCGCGATCCAGGCTACGACTTCGCCAATGGACAACGGTCAACTTCAGGTGCAGGTTCCAAAATCTCCGCCCGCAGTCACGAAGGTTACAGTGGATGAAGTACATCGAATGATGGAGAAGCCCGGCCTCTCCTCCTTATCCACTTCAATCGGTATGAAGCCAGATAAGGCGAAGGAGATAATGAAACTGCCCGGCATGGAAGAGGCTCGAATCAAGATCGCGATGGCGGGCGGCCGGGACCAGGTATGTTTATGACTGTTATAGTGTAAACTTGACTAATCGCCAGTCTCTAGATCATGCTCATCGATAACTTCAAATCTATGAGACAGTACATGAAGAAGGTGGCAGAGACCGCGAGAGTCATCAGTTACGTTGCAAAGACTGTTGACAAGGACGGCATGGAGCTCTATGCTGCATCAGAAATCGCCAAGAAGCCACGGATATGCAAGACTAGCTCGCAGATCGAGAAAGCGATTACTCGAATGCCGACCGTCGATGGGACTTGTAACATGAGACGTTGTCTGGACACCATACTCGATCGGGTGCTTGTTGGAAGAAAGGTCAAACCGACAAGCATCTATGTCTATACCGATGGGGTATGGGAGCCTGGTGTCGATCAGGTCAAGTTTTCCATCAAGCGGGCTATTGACTACCTCATCAAGTGCGGGTAACCATCTTCGACACTGATGTTTCAGTTCGTTCAGTTCGGTAGTGATACCGAAGGGACTGGCCGGTTGAAGTTTCTGGATAATAAGTGTGTAAGAGAGGTCGAGACGGAGAGCTAGTAAGTACTACAATTTAATCAACTACCAGGATATAGCTAACAGTTTACTTAGCGATATTGTTGACACTAAGCACTGTGATGATCATGTTCCAAATATTGTTATCGGGAGCTTCTCGAGATACAACGACGAAGTTGGGTCTGGCGAGGAAGGTCAATTGAAGATATAATAGTGATAGATTATTTGGTTCAATCACTCACGATTAGACTATGTACACCAGTGTTCTATTTCGGTGTTTTGCAAGAGGAATAATTCAATACCAGACGGTTAATTCCAACTCGATTTTATTACAAATTCTAAAAATTGTTAGGAAAACAGACATTTACTCTAATGACGCCACCGCGTGCAAGACGGGCCATTTGTACCACAATTATCATGGCAAGATAGTTCTTTATTACAGTCAAAGGAAACGAGGTCTCCAATAGTCGGCGCGATATGCGTCCGTACCCGGACGAATGTTGTCCCGGCGGTTGATTTGCTGCAGCAGCTGTACAACGTTTTGGTCTGGACCGGGATTGAGGGGCCAATTCCGGTCGGTGGAATCAGCCGAGGCCCCGGATCTTGAATAAAAACGGTCTATGGGGATGATTGCTGCCTATAAAGTTAAGCTGTAGGCTGCGAACACAGATAATGAAGTTTTTGACCACGCAGCTGGCAAAAGTCTCTGTCCTAGTGTACAGCTTATTATAACTTCGCTCCATTGCTCCTTGTCGGAGTAAAGCCTGCATAACAACAATCATGGCAACAGATATGCTCTCGATCACAGCGCCTCACTATACTAGCCCATCTGGCTATGAGATTTCAAGGGTTCCAAGACCATTTGTGATTGCAGACAATGAGGTTCTCATCAAAGTCCATGCTGCGAGCATCAATCCAGTCGACGTCAAGAAGGCCGCCGGCGTCTTCAGGATGGCAGTAAAGGAAGAGTAAGTTGCCTCGTCTACCTAGGTTGGAGAGAGACAGCAAGCTGATGGCAAGATTCTCAAGGTTCCCGTATAAGATTGGGTACGACGCTGCAGGTATCATCGTCAAAGTTGGAACGAGAGTGTGGGCGTTGGAAGCGGGCGATGAAGTCTACACAAGACTGTCAGAGATTGGGAGAGGTATGATGAGATGGTAGGTTAGAGGTAAGAAATCTGACTGCTGACGTCATGACATAGGTGCCTGGAGTGAGTATGTGAAGTGCACAGATGCCTACATCTCCCTGAAGCCTGAGAGTCTTTCTTTTGCCGATGCTGCATCGCTACCGCTGGCCGGAGTCACGGCATTGCAGGTTCTTGGGCAATACAAGGGCTCGCTCGAGGGCAAGACAGTGTTGATCCCCGGTGGATGTGAGTCGATCATCACAACTTCTGGGGGAGAATATTGATTTTTGTATTTAGTAAGCGGTACAGGAGCGCTTGCATGCCAGCTTGCCAAGAACGTATTCCATGCTGGAAAGGTCATCACTACAGTCTCCACCGCCAAAATCCCAAAAGTGCCAGAACTTCTTGGTGAAGGCACGGTGGATCAGAGTGAGTTCTGACATCAAACACCGAGAAGTGACTAACGAGTATCACAGTCATCGACTACACCAAACAAAAAATCTCAGAAGCCATTCCTCCAATGTCCGTTGACTTTTTCTTCGATACAACCGGCCAATCCATGGAGTTCCTCTCACTCATGGTCCCCTCAACCGGCATGATTGTTTCAATCTCAACGACTCCATCTGCCTCAACCCTCCAAGCTTCAAGCATAATGCGGCGACCAGAAAACCCTCAGATCCCATTTGTCGGACGTCTATTTCTTGATGCAGCAGATGCGATACGCAGACTTCGGGCGTGGCGATGGGGCGTCACATATATGTATCATTTCTTGGATCCAAACCGAGAGGACCTAGATAAGCTTACAGGCTATGTGGATGATGGAAAATTGAAGCCTGTGGTTGGGTCCAAGGTTGATATGAGAGATATTGAGGCAGTTTGCGAAGCTTGTGATCAGACATACAAGGGGAAAGGCGGGTTGGGAAAGACTGTGCTCGAGGTGATCAAGGATGAATAATTTTCGAGAGTAGTATTAAGATTACAGTTTTGACTTCAAGAACGACAAGTCTCGTGGACTAACCACTTCAGCCTTGATCTCCTCCCTTGACCTCTCAACATCTTTCCTCACGAGCTCTGAGTAAAGCTGCTGTATCCTCTCTGTAACGGCTCCTCTCTTACCATCACCGATTACTCGCCCATCAATCTCCGTAACGTGGATTTGCGATGGAAAGGTCCCTGTACAGAAAGCCTCATCGGCGCCATATGTCTCAGTGAGAGTAAAGTCCAGTTCTCGAACAGTAATGCCATTCGCTCGGCAAACATCAATGGTCTTTTGGCGTGTAATTCCTTGCATCTGGTTGTCCTTGGTAGGAGTCCAGACTTCATCACCCCGAATGATGAAGAAGTTGACTGAGTTGCACGTCTTGACAAAGCCGCGTAGATCCAGCATAAGTGCCTCGTCGACATTCATCACATTCGCATGAATGCAAGCTTGAACGTCCGTCGCTTTTGAAATGTGATTCCACTGCTCGTCCTTGACATCGGGTGGCCCCCGTCGGACCCATGTTGTTGCAAGTCTCAATCCTCTTGACTTGGAGTTGGGATCAACGGCCTTGGACTCAGGAATGATGACGATGAGGGGCAGACCGATGTTGACCTTGGGGTTTTGGTAGGGAGTAGCTTTTAGACCACGGCTTACAACAAGTCTGATGTGGACATGCTCATCATCTCCCATGTCATTCGCATCTAGCGTCTTGTGGATAAGGTCAAGGAGATCCCCTTTCGATAGACCGAGGTCCATGTACATGGCTTTCGCGGACTGGAAAAGTCGATTGATGTGCTCTTTGGCAAACTGGACTCGGCCCTTGTTGGCACGGATACCTTCCTTAATGGTTGTTAGTCATTTGTTGGTCATTATTCACTCAGTAGAACCTACCCAGATGCCATCGCCGATCAGGAAATTTGAGTCAAATACTGAGACTACAGCCTCAGCTCGAGGTACCAAATTGAACTCGCCAGTGACGCCATCACGAATTCCAACCTCAATGTCCGTCAGTGATTATCATGGGCACATTCCATGAGGCAACTTACCTTGATAGAAGCATTCTTCGCATTTGGCACGGAGCAATGCGTTGAGCCTCCATGGCTTCCCTGCTTGGTGTTTGCCATATTTTCTGTCGATTGAGTATCGGATATGGGGCTGCTATTTCGCGATATTGAGATAGAATGGTTCAATTCAGTCAAATATTATATCTCCGAGAATTAATAAGGCTCATGTTGGATCTTCGGACTGTGGAGGCGAGCTCGGTGTCCACCGGACGGCAAATTCGGTCGTGTCCGAGCTGACTCGCGTGAACAGGTGATAGTCCGATAAGGCTTGGATCATTTGCCCACTGCTCGTGCCTGCAGCAAATCTCAGGCTTCAATACAAGGCGATAAGAGTTTATTGGACTTAGGATATTATGACGAATTTAGTAGAATTTAGTAGAATCTTTAATGAGCTTATTTTGCTGCTCGATGCAGAGTTTTTTCTCTCGACGACCGTTTCATAAATCTGTTATCAAAAATCGGCCAACTACCCACGGTAACTTGACGTGATCGCAAGGCTCCCCAATCGTCATCGGCATTCAATCTGGTTCGCTCGTTATCTTCCCCAACCCCAGATAACAAGGCGGGGTGATAGGCTAGAACTCCTCAAAGCAGTAAAGTCCCCTCGGTAGCGTCCGAGTAGTGAGCTCGGTGGTGACCGAGCGTCTCGTTGTACACCGAAGCCTAACAACTACAGTGATAAACTCCCCGTTGCAGCGAAATTGGCCCCGCTAAACCCGGGGAAGTGGTAGACTAACTTTGTAGCATTGTCAATCTTGAGAACTCTTAAAGACGGCCATGCGAAGCATCTAAAAACCGTCGAGGGACTTTCCAACTCGCTTCCAGACTTGGACTTCTTCGATAACTTTGCATCATGGTGCAGACTCCCAAGTCCGAGCAAGGCCACGCCAAGGATATGGCTCAATCAATCGCCTCTGATCGTGTTCAAGATGAGGTACTGGAATTGACCAAGGCCCAATCAAAGCGACTTCTCCTCAAGACAGATCTGGTCGTCATGCCTCTTGCTGTTCTGTCAATGACACTTGCTTTCTTGGATAAGGTATGTCTGAATACTCAAACCCTACCAATTGCCTGTTGACGGATCCTAGAATGCGCTCGGATATGCCGCCATCTTCGGCATCAAGGAAGATGCCCACCTCAAGTCTCAAGAGTATAGTTGGCTCAGCAGTATCTTCTACTTCGGTTACCTAGCCATGGAATTCCCCAACCTCTGGTTAATGACCAAGATTCCTATCGGTAAATACGTCGGTGGCTGCCTCACTCTATGGGGTATTGCCCTATGCTTCATGGCACTTTGCCATAACTTTGCGGGACTGGCGACTATCAGATTCCTTCTCGGTGTTTTTGAGGCTGCTGTACTACCTTGCATGATGATCATCAACTCGATGTGGTATTTGAGGAACGAGCAGCCTCTTCGAACTGCTTTTTGGTATAACACTTTCGCGGGTGTGTTTGGAGGTATTTTGTCTTATGCGATTGGACAGATCAATGGATCGCTGTCCACCTGGAAGGTCAGTGAAGGTCATATGAAGGGATATTTATCTGCTGACAAAAAGTGACAGTATATCTTCCTCATTTATGGATCTTGCACCATCCTCGCCGGAGCTCTCGTCTTCTTTGGCCTTCCCGACACTCCCTCGAAGGCATGGTTCTTCACCGAGGAAGAGAAGAAACTTGCCATGATTCGCCTTGCACCCAACCAGACCGGCATTGAGTCAAAGAAAGTATGCAGCGACACATGCCCCATTAGATAAACTGAGGCTAACATAGCTCTAGAAATTCCAAACTGCCCAGATCTTGGAAGCTCTCCGTGATCCCAAGTGCTACTGCATCTGGCTCGGCGTCTTTGGTTATGCGCTTGCTAACGCGGGTATTACAAACTTCAACCCTCTCATCATCGCCGGGTATGGCTTCAGCAAGACAAAGACCGTTCTCATGGCGACTCCTCAGGCAGCAGTTGCGATGATTAGTCAGGCTATTCTCACCACTGTTGCGTTCTTCATTCCTAATCTTCGATGCATCTTCTGGATCGTCGGTGCGCTCATGGGTCTTGTTGGAGCGGTTATGGTGCACTCACTCGACGTTGCAACCCAACGCGACGCATCTTTGGCAGGGGTCTATCTCATGGGCTTCTACAATGTCCCTTGGGTCTTCCTACTAAGTCTGTCTTCCTCCAACACTGCTGGTGCAACAAAGAAGAGTTTTATGGGTATCTCTATCGCTATCGTCTACGGTATGTACCAACACACTTGATCAGTCTTCAACCTCTAACTTACACTTACAGCCGTCGGCAATATTGTCGGACCCCAATTCTTCCTTGATAGACAAGCACCCACGTATGTCCTCGGCATCGGTTCTATGCTTTTCGCATTTGCCTTGATGGTTGCCACTGGTCTGACGTACTATGTTCTCTGCGGTATAGAGAACAAGAAGCGTGATAAGCAATATGGCAAGGCTCATGACGACACTGATACTGGACTGGAGGCCGAAAGGAGCGACACGACGGATTGGCAGAATCCCAACTTTCGATATACTTACTAGAATAGCGTAGTTATTCTCTGGAGCAGATTGACTCCGTTTAATTGATGATATGCATCATCTTACCCTGCTCGATTGAGACGCGTGATGTTCCCGCGCTTAATTTTTCGCAAGTTGACTTATATGACTTCGTGACTCAGTATCTTTGGTAGAACTTGGCATGTTTGTTGTGTAATGGCAGAATTACAGCCACAAGATCTTACAAGACGTTGTAGACAGTGATTTGAGGGAGGAAGGGAAACCAGAGCCATACGAGGTTATGGGATGCTTTAGTGATACGCCCCGTAATCGGTCCAATAACTGGCTACCCTGTACGTTCCTTTGAAATGTCAATGTTTGCTCTGGAATAAGCGTGCTGACAGACTAACGAAGAAATTTAAAGTAAATAATTAAACATAGTATCGAGGTCTGATCTATATGACTTGAACTTCAATTACCAAGTTCTTTGATATGAATCTTAACGTCCACCGGAATCTGTACATTTGTTGATGATTGTCCCCAAATTGGCTTATCGCTTAATGCGGTATAACGCCGAGATAGCGCTCGGCTCGGTAGTTACATAATTCCGATCCGTTATAGCGTTGGCCAGGATGTCTCCACTATCTTCGGATGGATGCGAGACATTTTGACTTTGCCGTCATTCATCTACTTGAAGCAGAAACGGACAAAAGAAGATTACTACCCTAGACGATAATGTTCCATGCTCTCAACTCTTCAACCTTCGGTTTCAAAAGCATGCAGTCGATGCCGGTCACGTAAAGTGAAAGTAGGTTCAGCTACAACGACCATTTGTGTCAGTCTTCAGTGGTCGGCTAACACCGAGGCTATAGTGTGATCTCAGGGTTCCGCAGTGTACAGCATGTGCACGACAGAACGAAGCATGTAACATCACGGACTGTGTCTCCTACCCTTACAAAGTAGTGAAAGTCCTTCAAGACAGGATCAATGATCTCGAAGCCAGACTGAGACTGGTCCCAGCAACCAATGAGACCGTTCCTGAAACAGAGCCAGAGCCTTCGGACGTGAATCCGGAGCCCCGTGCTGATCTGCAGAAGGAGGCTGAAGAGGTGGGTTTCCTCACCACGGGAGGATCAGATATGTACTCAGGCAGCAAGTATGGTAAGTGAAGACCAACCACGACGATCAATTTGAAGACCCTGCTGATCATTGATCTGCTGCTTCAGTCGGCAGCGCGGCCGGATCGACATTTGCGAGGATCTTCTTCAAGCAGCTTAATCTTGTTCCCTCGTGGGATTCCACGAGCCAGGGAAGTGGTCTTGAACAGCCCCTGTGTGAAGCAACTGCAGCGCTCCCACCTCAGCCTATTGCACGGGCTCTGCTGAACATTTACATCGCTAGGGTACATATCTGGTGGCCATTCCTACAGCTTCCGCATTTGAGAAAGGTATTTCAGCGTATCTATGAGAGTCCCAGGCAGTGTAGTGGCCATGAGAAGTTTACTGTGTTTGCTATCCTAGCACTAGCAAGCTGCCAACTGACCACGAAGGATGCCCAGTGTCCCGCGACGATGGACCTCAACGACTCCAATGCATACTTCCAGACCGCATTGCGATTCTTCAATAACTTTAGTGACCACCCAAGAGACCTCTTCGGGATACAAGCAGTGCTGCTCCTGGCAATATGGATGTTGGATTCGTCTCACAGCAGCCACAATAACGACCTCTGGCAGGTTAGTCGGTACATCATGTCGGCCGCCATTGAAGCAGGACTACACCGTCACAACAAAGACTGGGGCTTCACAGCTGAAGAATTGGAGATCCGGAATAGGACGTGGTGGTGTGCATACAACCTGGAGCGGTTAGTTGTCTCGCCCGATCGAGAGTTCTGACTCGACTGACCTCGCGAACTAGACAAGTTGCGACCCTGACAGGTCGAGTCTTATCCATTCGGGACCATGCAGTTCACACCATGTTACCCAATTCAGCCACATTCGATGCCCTTACACCCCTCGAGAGTTCCGTGGCCCCCGTTCTCCACAAACATAATGTTGAGGTTATTCGTCACATGATTACATTGCGGAGGATTGGCGGTCGCATCCTTGAGTCGATCTACATAGCGAGAGGGCCAAGCGGCACGGCTATGGACACTACATTCCAGCAGATTTGTGCGACCTCGGATCAAATACGGAGAGACCTTGAACTCTGGGAGCAGCAATTGGAGGCAACGGGACTGAAGCCATCTCGGGAGTATTCTGTGATGAAGATTGAGTACTGCCTTTTGCAGCTTCTACTACACAGACCATCGCCAACATTCATGGTGCCATCACGTCAAATGGCATCGTACTGTTCCAAGGCTGCATCAACTGCAGTCAGTCACTGGTCCAAAATCGAGGGCGAATATGGCATTTCTGCTATTTGTCGATGTTTTAGACAATTACATGATATTATTCTTGTCGGATTAGCGGCTCTTTACTGCGACTGGTAAGCTGAACTAGTCAAGCGAGCTGACCCCTGGAATGTGACTGACATGCTTATCCTGCAGGCAAGCGATGGCCCTACCACAGACTGGAGATGACGCCCCGAGGCCACATCGACATTTCAACGACACTGCAACTTGTCTAGACCTGATTGATCGAGGAGTTACTAATACGAGAGCTCCACATTTGGCAAAGTACAAAGACTTATTCCAGGCTGTGAGAAACAAAGTTTACGCCAAAACGATTTTCACCAGCATTAGTCCAGGGGCTATGAACTCGACCATTTCCCCTGGCACAATGTCACAAGGACTTAGTGTTAATCCCAGCGACGATATAATGTTCTCGATGGGTGATGGGGTAGAAGCATATGTGAACCAGGTGAATGAGTTCTTAGATGGCGGTGGATTCAATATTGATGAGGCTCTTGATGCATGGTATGATGCTTTGATGGGGGAGATACAAAATGGCGATGCCCAGATGATGGAGTGATGCTTCAGGGCACAGGAAATGAAATAAAATAGACAATTATAGACTGCAAATGGATGAAATATTGGCATTAATAATATTGCTACAATTTAACGCAGCAACCAATAAATATGACAGTGTGGCTGATATTGACGTCGTCATCAGTGAGACAGTCGAGCCGTTATGTGTAGTTGGCAGCTGACAAGAGAAGCTAGCACGTCGTTGGCGCCGTTGTAAACCCCTGTTCAGCTGGAGGAGGCTCCAAATGGAGCCCCCCAGCCGAAGCCGAGACATTGAACTACGGCGGCTGAAACATTGGACCAATGGCGGGGGTTCAGAATGACGTTGGTCAACAAAACAAAGTGGATAAATTGATTCAGTAAGGATCACTAATAGATCGATCTCCCAGCCAGTCAATGCATGTCTGAGATGCATAGTTACAAGGGCAGAGTTAAAATCTGAAAGCTCGATTATTATGAGAAGAGAAACCCCACATTCTGACTCGACATGACCCCGGATAACGTTTACCCTTCCGACTAGATGTATAGAGGATACAAGACCATGGTAGCAAAGAGTACGGCCTTGAGAACAACTGATCTGGTCACCTTGACCTCGGGTGCGTGGCCAGTAACAACGACGGCGGACGGACTAGCGTCGTCAGAAGGAGATGCCGACTCCGATCCCGCTTCATCTCCGTCTCCGTGCCCGGCTTCATTACCCGCTGCAGTAGAGGCTCCGTTGGGTGCATCCACAGTAGTAGTGTGAGAACTAGCGTCCGCACCCCCAGGCGATTCGGGAGCGCCAGTACTCTTTGGGCCCTCGGGTAATTCGTCGCCTTTTCCAGCACCATCATGCTTGGAACCCGAGCCACCGGGGACCTCGGAGGGTTTCTGGGCATTGGGGCCAAGGGTTGGGAGGGCAGTAGTGTAGATGAGTGAGCCACCGCCTGTCACCTGACCATGGCCGGAGCCACCAGGGCCAGAGCCAGAGCCAGAGCCACCAGAACCACCAGAACCAGAGCCGGAGCCATGGGCTCCAATGGTAGAGGTAGGATAGATGCTCGTCATAGTGATAGGGGAAAGAGTGCTTGTCACAGTACAGTCTTCGGGGATCGAAGGCTGTCCTCGCCTGAAGGGCAACCAAGAGGCATGACTAACAGCGGGAAGGAGAAGAAGGAGCGGAGAGAACAACATGATTAACGAGTGAAGCGGTGATATGTGTGTTGGTATTTTTTCACCTCGAAAAGATGGTTGGAGTATTTATGTTTTTCGCTTTGGCATGTCTCCAAGCAAGTCCAAATATCACGCATTGATGAAGTGTTCACAACAACCATCACATCAAATCCGGCACGCGATCCCCTTCAAGTCTTGATCTAGCCCGCCCTTGAAAGTAGAAGCAAAGTTAATCACATCGCTTACACCTCTGAGACTTGCTGGAATGTCCCCTTCATTGGCTTGTGACACTATCACGACTTCCAGTTCCGTGAGACTAAAGTGAAGATTCATGTCTCTCTGAACCAACTATCCGGATCGGGTCTGCACCTCGCCTATTCTAGACAATGATTGGAACTGCCAACGGGCATAAGCAGCTGAAAATCATAACCGGAAGGAGAAGGTCTGTCTCGGCAATGCCCTTCCTACCAACGGGGATCGTTGCACATACTCCCCCTCACGACCCATCCCATCCTATCAGATCCCCGTTATATCCACTTTCGCCCATATACAGATCCCGCGGGTAACGACTTTGTCTTAACTAGGGCAGAGTTAATATGACTTATACTTCAGGGCCTCCCGAATCATCACCCACGAGTCAACCAAAAGGGCCCCCCTCAGCACCATCCCAAGACCTTACGATACCTAAAGCAGACAGAGGGATATTTGAAAAGGATAATATCATGACATTCGAGGAGTTTGGTGGCGTTATGAAGCGAGAAAATAACGAATACGGTTGATTTATTCTCGCGATGGCTCCTAAAGGAGGTAAGCTGAAAATAACTTCATTTGAAAGGTCTACTATCTCTACATTCCTGACGGTATGTCTTCACCCTTGCCCAGACGGATAGAGGAGAGTCCAACATTGTAAACCTTAGTTGCGGGCTTGAACATGCCATTCTTGCGATATGTTCGCTTTAGGGAACTCAGTCGTGATGTTCTCCATCCCCTTTCTCAGAACCTTATCCATAAATATCAGAGTCTTCTGCAGCTAGCAGTCTCGATATCAATCACCAACACTCTCTTTCTTCATCTCTTTGTTACAACAGTCGTTTTGGGCTTCATTCGCTTCGACAATGCGTCTTCATCGTTTCATCCTTGAGCTTCTGCTCCTGGGCCCAACTACCCAAGCTCGACCTGCGGAAGAGTGCCCTGATGGGGTTTCTATCGTCAAGGTCCAGCCTGAAGTGATCGTTGGGCTCCAGCCTGTCAGTATCAGTGCTGTCTTCACTAGTAATACAGTACTTACTATTGATGGGACTACGATTCCTATCACTGACGCTCCTACTACCTTGGTCACTGCCTTCACTATCACCAAGACTTCGACTAGGTACATCACAGGGTAAGTTTATCCGTTCCTCTAGCCTTGGGGAAGACTAGTCTGATGACTTGCATTTAGTAACCCGGAACCGTACTTTACTGGTCCATATACGACCATCACTAGCAACAACCCCGGATCGAACCCCACCACGATCACCCGACCGCCCTCTGGCAATGATCACACCGGAACAGTGATCATAGTCAACCCATCGGGGGGCTCTGGTGGCTCTGGTGGCACACGCCCTGCCTTCACTGGCCCGTACACGACTATTACAAACAATGGACCTGCTGGAAGTCACCCAACCACTTTGACTCTTCCTCCTGGGGGCAATGACCCCAGCGGAACGGTTATCGTGGTCGTCCCCTCCGGTACTCAGAGCAAGACCTTCACGGGCCCATACACAACTATCACGGCTGATGGACCGGGATCTCAGGCTACCACTCTGACACTCCCTCCTTCTGGCACTGGTGGTGTTGGAACTGTCATCGTGATTGATCCAACATCTCATGGTTCCAAGCCCTCTTCCACCAACACAGGTAAGTCTCCGGCAACGACTCTCACTATTCTACCATCTGGTACGGATGGTACTGGCACTGTTATCGTTATTGGACCTACCACAACTTCCCCTGGACATGCTTCCTCTCGAGGCTCCGGTGTCCCTAACCCCAACTCTGTCACTTCGAAGGGTACCTTCACTGGTCCGTTCACCACTATTACTGGTATCAACACTGGTTCTACAGGTACAACCGTGACACTCCCCCCCTCTGGTACTGACTCCATTGGCACTGTCATTGTCTTGGAACCTAGTACAAGTGCTCAGAAGACCACCTTCACAGGCCCCTTCACTACTATCACTGGAGTCAATACTGGTTCTGCTGGAACTACAGTTACACTTCCCCCCTCGGGCACTGACAGTATCGGCACGGTTATTGTCCTTGAGCCAAGCACGACTGCGCAGAGGACGACTTTTACAGGTCCCTTCACCACGATCACCGGCGTCAATTCTGGCACCGCCGCTTCAACTGTTACCCTTCCCCCATCAGGCTCGGATCCTACTGAAACTGTCATTGTACTTGAGCCCAGTGGACCATCGAAGCCAAGCACCTTCACTGGTCCCTTCACAACCATCACAGGAGTGAATACCGGCTCATCGGGAACGACTGTTACTCTTCCTCCTTCTGGTACAGGCTCGGTCGGTACTGTCATCGTCCTTGAACCTAGCACGACTGGACCGCGAAGCACTTTCACTGGCCCTTTCACTACGATCACTGGTGTCAACACAGGCAGTCTGACTGCAACACTTACACTAGCCCCATCTGGCTCTGACCCGACCGGCACGGTTGTCATTCTAGAGCCTCCAGTCACTGCCCCTGCCTCTAGCTTCACTGGCCCTTTTACCACCATCACTGGAATCAACACTGGCACTGGTGTTGCAACTCTCACTCTGGCACCCTCTGGTACCGACTCAACTGGAACTGTTGTCATCCTTGAGCCTTCTTCCTCTGCCCCTTCAAGCACTTTCACTGGCCCCTTCACGACCATCACTGGCGTTAACACAGGCACTGGATCTTCCATCGTCACGTTGCCTCCTTCTGGCACCGATACCATCGGTACAGTCATCGTGCTCGAGCCTTCTACCAGCGCCAGTGCCAATGGGCCTTTCACCGGACCGTTCACCACTATCACGGGTGTCAACACCGGAACTGCAACTGGGGCTTCTACCATTACCCTACCTCCTTCTGGCACGGACACCATTGGTACAGTCATTGTATTGGAGCCTTCCACTCGTTCAACCTTCACTGGTCCCTTCACAACGATAACAGGCGTCAATACTGGCACAGCGACTGGTGCTTCCACATTAACCCTCCCTCCTAGTGGTACAGATACAGTCGGCACAGTCATCATCCTAGAGCCTTCCACTTCTGCAGTCCCAACAACCTTTACAGGCCCCTTCACTACCATTACAGGCGTCAACACTGGAACTGCAACTAGCCCTTCCACTCTGACCCTGCCTCCTTCTGGCACAGATACAGTGGGCACGGTTATCGTCTTGGAGTCTTCAACTTCAGCGGCAGCCACCACTTTCACTGGACCCTTCACCACTATCACCGGTGTAAACACTGGAACTGCAACTAGCCCCGCTACTCTGACTCTCCCGCCGTCGGGTACGGATACTGTTGGTACAGTCATTGTCTTGGAACCCTCGACTTCATCTCCAGCTTTCACTGGCCCTTACACTACCATCACAGGTGTCAACACTGGTACTGCGACTGGGGCTGCCACAGTCACTTTGCCGCCTTCTGGTACAGATACAATCGGCACCGTGATTGTCCTGGAGCCATCTACAGCTGCTACCCCAAACACATTTACAGGCCCATTTACCACTATCACCGGAGTGAACACAGGCACGGGAGCCCAGACCGTCACCTTACCACCCTCTGGAACTGACACGATTGGTACCGTTATTGTGTTGGAGCCCTCAACTTCAGCTCCTGCTTTCACCGGACCCTTCACTACCATCACTGGTGTAAACACAGGTACTGCGACTGGAGCCTCAACCATCACACTTCCGCCATCTGGAACAGATACCATCGGCACAGTCATTGTGTTGGAACCTTCAACATCAGCACCTGCGTCAACATTCACTGGTCCATTCACCACTATAACTGGTATCAACACAGGCACCGCTACTGGTACCTCTACCTTGACACTTCCACCATCAGGCACAGATACTATCGGCACAGTCATCATCCTCGAGCCCTCAACTTCGTCACCTAGTTCTACCTTCACTGGTCTTTACACCACCATCACAGGCAGTGGACCCATTGAAACAAGCATAACTCTGGCACCATCTGGAACAGATCCTGTCGGTACCGTGATCGTGATTGAGCCCACGCCTGCTTCAACTGTATCCCCTGGAGCCACCGGAACTAGCGAGGGCTCAGGTGTTTCATCAACCTCTGATGGTTCTCAAGGTGAGTCAACGTCTTCCCTTGGCAGCTCCGACTCTGGCGCTTCAAGCACTTCCGGTTCCCCCTCCCAGCAAAGTTCAGATGTTTTTTCTTCCCAATCTTCTACCTCTGATTCCTTCACCGATGTCAACTCTGGCTCTGCGAGCGGCACTTCCAGTGGCTCTGTAGTATCTTCAACTGGAGTTCCCTCTGGACCCTCTTCATCAGAGCTCAGCTCGGAGACTTCATCAGCTGGATCTGAGGCCTCATCTGGAAGCTCTGAGCCTACTGGTGCCACTTCATCTTCTGGACCAGGAGCATCTTCTTCGGCTTCAGCTCCAGCGACTGACAGCACTGGTGTCCCTGTCTCTACTAGTGGTACCTCCATCGGTTCAGAAGGTTCTTCTACTGGACTTGCAACTGAGTCTTTATCTAGCTCTGGTGTAGAGACCGCTTCGACTGGTTCTGGCTCAGAGACAACCTCCACTGGGCTCGGTGCAGAGACCACTTCGGCTGAGTCCGGTGCCGCTACTGGAATTGCCACTGAGGCTTCCACGGGTTCAGGCTCAGAGACCGCGTCAACTGGATTCGAGGCCACGTCAGATAGCACCACTGGACCTACCTTCATGACTTTCACCTCATCTGGATTCATTACACAAACCTCTAGTTCATCATCGTCCTCTGAAGAGATCACTGACATTTCATCAGGCCCTGATACCTCTACTGGTTCTAGTTCTCCTGCCACCGGCGCCTCTTCAACTTCTGACTCAGGCGCCGCTACTACCCCCTCGGGAACTGGAACAGAGACTTCTAGTTCCGCTGAAGAGCCTTCGAACACTTCATCAGGATCTGATGGCTCTTCCACTTCCAGTTCTCCTTCCGAGAGCTCCAACACATCTGCTCCCCCTGCTGAGTCTTCATCTGATGGTGGTGAGTCTTCCGGTACCTCGAGCGCTCCCTCAGAGACCTCTTCAGGCTCCGGTTCCGAGAGTGCTTCAGCGTCTTCCACTTCTGGAGCTGGTGGAGAGTCTTCGGCGGCTTCTTCGTCTGGACCTGAGTCAACTTCCGGCGGATCTTCCGCTACAACCGACGATGGCTCGGGCACTTCTAGCACTGCGGCTACCGCTGGTGAATCCTCTGGAGCTTTATCTGCTTCGCCTGAGTCCTCTTCTGCCGCGTCCTCAGAACCCACTGAGACGTCTGGCACTTTTGCGGGCTCTGGGGAGTCCTCTGCGGCCACATCGGGTGTTACTTCTGAGACTTCCAGTGGCGCTGGCGTGAACACTTCATCCGACAGTGGCGCCTCTTCTGGACCTGCTACCTCCGGCGCCCCTGAGACCTCCTCTGGTGCCGCTACTACATCGGCTGCTGCTGAGTCTTCGGCCACTTCGAACGCCCCTGTGGAGACTTCCAGTAACGCTGGTGTAAACACTTCATCTGATGACGGTGCCTCTTCCGGTCCTGCTACATCGGATGTCCCTGCGCAAACCTCTAGTGATGCTGGCGCTGGTAGCTCCTCAGATACTGGTGCCTCGTCTACCGCTGACGCTGAAACTTCATCTGCACCGGCTGGCGAGACTACATCAGATGCCCCTGCTGAGACCTCTAGTGATACTGGTGCCAGTAGCTCTTCAGAAGCCGGCGCCTCGTCTACCTCTGATGCTTCACCAACTTCGACGGCCGACACTGAGTCCTCATCTGCGCCGGCTGAAGAGTCTTCGTCTACAGCTGATGTACCTGCGGAGACCTCAAGCGACGCTGGCTCCTCTGCTGCTGCAACCTCCTCCGATGTACCTGACTCATCCTCTTCCGGTGCTGAGCCTACCAGCACTTCCGATGACTCTGGTGCCAGTGCCACTTCTGCATCCGCAACATCGAATGTACTCGAGACCTCTTCCGATGTCCCCGCAGAGACTTCCAGCGATGCTGGTGCCAACAGCTCCTCTTCTCCTGCTACCTCTTCTGATGCGGCCGAGACTTCTTCAGCTGACATCGAGCCTACCAGTAGCTCTGATGCTGCCGCTAGTACCGCTTCCTCAGCCGCCGAGGAGTCGTCATCGCCAGCTACCTCGAATGCCGCCGTGACCTCTTCCGATGTACCCGCTGAGACCTCCTCTGACGCTCCTGTTGAGACTTCCAGTGATGTTCCTGCCATCAGCTCCTCTGAAGAAGCTAGTTCATCCGCACCTGCGACATCCTCTGAAGCACCCGCTGAGACCTCTTCCGTTGCTCCTGTTGAGACTTCCAGTGATGTTCCAGCTAGCTCCTCAGAGGCTGAGGCTTCATCCGCCCCAGCCACGTCCTCCGAGCCCGCCGCGACATCTACTCCCGAGTCCTCTTCCGCTGCCCCCGAGACCAGCGCCGAGCCAACCTCATCTGCCGCAGAGACTTCTTCTGAGCCTGTTACAACCGAAGCCCCAACCTCCGCCAGCCCAACCACTCCCGAGCCCCAGACCTCATCTGCAACTGAGTGTATCCCTTCACCAAACGTTTCGGGCTCTTGCGCTGTGGCTCTCCCCGCTGCCTGTTCAGAACTCGAGACTACCAATGGTCTGGCTCTAATTCCTGTCCTCACTGTCTGTACTGTTGCCCTCGGGCCCTATGCCGTTGGTAACGTTGCCTCCTGTCTCGCCACCACCCCGATCGTTGGCACTTCTGGTTTGAGTATCTTCAACTGTGTCCTTGATGCCTTGGAAGAGCGTTGCATCACAACTCTTCCTGATGCCTGTACAGATCTGGCAAATGCCAATGGTCTTGAACTTGTCGCCGATGTCGCCGTTTGCGCTGTTGCTCTCGGTCCCTTTGCCGCTGGAAGTGCTGCTACATGTCTCTCTACTGGTGACATCACTGGCAGCACAACAGGTACCAGCATCGTTGAGTGTCTCGAGATTGCTTTTGGTCTTGCGTCTGGCTCAAGTACCGTTACTGGCCTTCCGTTCTGTGATGAGCCTACAACTACGCCCACACCAACGCCTACGCCAACCCCTCAGCCGGCCTGCTTCGAACTACCTGAAGACTGCGCGTTCTGCAGGGTAGTGGCGACGCTGTTGTGAGCTGTCTCAACAATGCGCTTTTCTTTCCCACTACGGCTGCGGCACTGTAAATAGTAACTCCTAGTATGGTTGGGGGGAACGGCAGAGTGTTTTTCTGTGTGGAACTTTTCTTTTTGTAATCTTTTCCTTGCGTAACTTATTGGATCTTGGCCCCGGGGTGCAAGAAGCCTTCTGACCTTAAATTGAGGTACCAAAATTATTTAGTCTAAGATTCACTAAATCTATACTAAATTAATCTAAGCTTAACTAAGGACTTTTGTCACTTAAGTTAGAGGTGCTAAGTTTTATTGCATTGCATGGGCAACATCAATGTTATTACGATAACTGTGGCGATGGTAGTCACTGGGCTAGTACAATAGCTCGTTACAGTCAATTCACTTCCTTTCTACCTCATGTCTCTACTAGTATATCAAGCCCTCAAATCCTTAGCCTCTCATTCCTTGTGCATCGCCGCCATGTCATCCATCTTCTTCTGTCCAATTGCATTTGCACCAACAGGAGCATCGGGTCCATCAAAGATCTCCGCTACCTCTTCAAGAGAATAGCCCTTGGTCTCTGGGAAGAAGAAGAAGATCAAGGTCAGGTGAACAGCAATTGCGACACACCAAACGATGTAGTACTTCCAAGCAATAGCCTCCATAGCAACAGGGTTGGCGAAAGCGTTGTAGACACCCGCCAAGTTGCCAGTGAGCTGGTACAGCATGGATGCCTTTGCACGGAGCGAGTATGGTGTGACCTCCATGATATAAGTAGCTCCAATGGGAGAACAAGCGTGATACCAGAATGAGAAAACAAAGATCATGGCCAGAACTGCACCAGCGTAGCCAATGTGCTCGAAGTTCTCCTGTTGGTTGCGGGCAGAGCAGATTGTCCAGATGATGTATGATACACCCATGCCTGACATACCAACAAGGAAGAGTCTACGGCGACCAAACTTGTCAATCATGGTGGCGAAAACAACAGCCGAGAGGAAACCCCAGATTTGGAGACCGGCGTTGAGAAGAAGCTGGGTCTTGTGGTCGGTGATGTTGATCGAGTTGAGGACCTTGGAGAGATAGTACGAGGTGAGGGCATTTCCAGACCACTGTAGCATTGCGGGGATGTACAGAGCAAGGAAGAATCGATGCCAGTTGCCGCGAGTAGAGATCCATTCGGCCCATCGTGACTTCTTCTGGACCTTCTCGATCTCGAGAGTCGCTGTGATCTCAGCCATTTCGAATCGTGCAAGTCTCGAGTTGGGATCTCCGTAGCCATGCCACTTGACGAGAATGTCCTTAGCTTCCTGGTACCGGCCCTTGTAGATCAACCAACGAGGAGACTCGGGTGCAAACATGACCAATGAAGCCTGAACAACCGAGAAAGCGCCCTGGAGAAGACTGGGAAGACGCCATGCCCAAGAGCTCTGCATCTGGAAGCTTCCGTACGTAACCCAAGCCGCAATGATGGCACCAAGTGGCCATGAGACCATCATGAAAGATGTCATCTTTCCGCGATGCGTCGGGTATGTAACTTCGGAGAGAAGAGGCGGCGCCGCAGTGGAAACAATACCGAGACCGAAACCAATGACGAAACGCGAAGCGACAAACATGCCATAGTTATACGAGCAAGTCTGGACAATCGCGCCGACGATGATGGTAACCGATCCGATAAAAATGGGCTTTCTTCGTCCAAGCCAATCACAAATTTGGGATGAAATGAGGATCGAAATGAGAACACCACCGTTGGGTCCAAACGTCATAGCACCAAGACGCGTTCCCTTGGGTTCACCGAAATACGACTGCCATTGAGGCAGCGACTGCGCTCCATTCAGCATACTCGCGTCAAAACCAGTAGCGGTTTGAGTCAAAAGACCGCTGAGGAGGAGGAGATTGAGTTTCCATAACGTCCAGTCGGAATACCACGGTTTGCGGTCGCGGGGGATGACATCGGCGAGGACGAGACCCTGGAAGTCATTGGCGTCGGCGTCGGGGAGGTGAGTTTCTTCAGCAACTTGCTTCGACATCTTGAAGATAAGCGGACTTGACTCAAGTGGAAGTAAAGATGGTTGAGTCTGGTGTTTGTGTTTCGTTTTGAAGATCTCCACAGTCCTTTATATCTATCAATCTGACTTTGTGGGGTTGGGCCAAGGTTGGCAGTGACATTTCCCTCTCCGGTAGATGAACCGAGGAAGTCGTGCCATTGAACCCCAAAACTTGCTTGTGGGGGAGACTTGGACCGATGCCCGCTGCGCGTTTGCGGGTTTTTTTACCCCGGATCTACCCCAGATTCGTTAACGCGCCGTGGAGTCTTTGGTCTCGGTTTGGTTAGAGGGTCAATCCCCGCACGTGAGCGTGACCAATGTTCTTGGTTCGGGGCAAACGGAGCCGTTGGGGGCATTGAACCGGCAGCGGGTGAAGGGTCGGAGGTCGTTGCTCCGGGCATTTCGATGCCGAATTCTCAGATCATTAACGCGAAATAGGAATGAATATGGCAGATGACTGGCGGATTCGTTGTAGCTAACTCGTACGCTTAATTGGCATGACGATCATCGATATCGCCCAACGTATTAGTCATCCTTGCAACACTGTAAAGATACAGGGTAACTAGGTGTACCAAGTGCTGAGCATTAATTGATCTTGTCAATACATTCATTACATAGAATACTTTACGTAAAATTGTTATTTAAGAACTATACATATTCCGACATTGATTTATAAACGTAGGTGAGACGGCATGGATGCCTTTGCATAACGGCGTCTTTCCAAACTCCAAAACAATGTCTAAGTTATCGCTTTTCTTGTCTGGGCCATATCTGCAATAGGGGTTTTACGCATTAAGAGTTTGCATCAACCTATTATTTGCGCGAAAAAAAATCGATGTATTAATTGATATAACTAATAGATAGTCCACTAGGTATTCTGTAGCTTATTCCCTTTTACGAAGATTCCCTAGCAAGCAGTTAATGGCAAAGCAGCACACTTGAGACTGAGGCGGGGTCTTATCTAATCCTATCTTATCTTATCCCCAAATGATAAGATAAGATATGCCGTTCCAGATATAGAAAACAAGCTAAGATAAGCTCGGTTATGACACTTTAATCCGGAGCAAGTCCTCCACAGCTAGATATCGACCGAGACACGGATTATACCAAGTGTTAAACAAAACCACTGTGCCATTAGCCTACACAAAATGTAAGGACCCTACATAGGGGCCTAAGGCAACAGGGCTTATATTTTGTACAACATCAAGTAAAACAACGCTCTCGCCCTCGGGATCCCCGCTAGAGCCCAATGACACCGAAGCTCCCACTAGGTCCCTTGTGCATCTCTGCCTGACGTGAAATATTGGCAATAAACTGCATGTCTCAGGTGTTAAGTTAGCTTCTGAGGGCTGAAAATGCTGAATTGGGCCAAGCGCTCGTAATTTGAGCTGTGGGTGTTCAGTTTTGGGAACCGCCGGCGACTGAGAAACCATCACCTCGCGCCCAGAGAGATCAACTAAGCCATTAAGCTGATACGAAAGTATCCTAGACTTAACCCTAGAGTTACAACATGCATCACAAAATGAAACCCTAAAATGTTTGGATGGCTATGCTCAGCTAGCCACTGACTGGGCAGTACTGAGCTAATACTGAGGCTATCCTGGATCAGGCTCGGGTCTAGAACACCATGTACTGATTCTCTGTCACATACCTTTCAGCTTGCACGTCTATATAGGTTTCGTGGCGTATGTAATGTGATATCTTATTAGGGTTCCGCGCATACATGTTTGTGATTGAGAGCAATGTGATAGTGAACTGCTGGAATCTCAGCCAGCCACTTGAGTGGCGAACGCCAATGATTCATCTGTCGCCTGCAGCAAAGACTACATAAAGTAGACTCTTGCGACAGGTTTTGTCTGAAGACATAAGCAAACAACCAAGAATTGAACTCATTCTCCTAATTTATCTCAAAGAAACATGGCCTCAACATTTGACCTCGCCACGGATGAGTTTCTCACCTGTGAGATCCATTCCGAGAGCACCCTCCCACTTCTGAGCTACTTCATCGCGTGCAAGAAGCACAACCAGAACGGCTCCAGAACCCTCTTCCAGAAAGTCAAGTCAAAGATCGGAGTCGCGGATCGTCCCATTCCCGACGAGTCTGAGCAGTCGCAAGATGTTCTGCTGGCTCTTATGAAAGATGGACCGGGCAAGCCTGGACAGAAGCTCCCAGACTGTCCAACAGTGAGTGTACTCTGCAATAGTCTCTATGCGATACCCTGCTAAGGATGAGTAGGTCACTATCGTCGGCGCTGGTGTCTCTGGCCTTTGTGCGGGCTACGAGCTGAAGAAGGCTGGGTTTAAGGTCACCATCCTCGAGGCCTCTTCCCGAGTCGGCGGACGAGTCAAGACCTTCCGGGAGCCATCTTTCGCGCATGGTCTTCATGGCGAGGGCGGTGCCATGCGCATCCCCGCGAATCACTACTTACTACACAAGTACATCGAAGACTTTGGTCTAAAGACCCAGCTGTTCGACTTTGAGATGAAGAACAAGTTCATCTACATCTCAGGCTACGGTGAGACGCTTACCTACGATCGCTTCAATGAGCTTCTTCAGGAGAAGGACGCCAAGCTGCTGTCTCTCTTCCCTGGTCTCCGTGATTGCGAAAAAGGCAAGACGTGCGACAAGCTATTCACAGACGCTGTCGAACAGGTTGTTATTGACTTCTGGAATGCCTATGAAAAGGCTGCTGACGAGGTAGCGGTTCCCGAGAAGATTCAAGTCAAAGCTATCAAAGAGGCATATGCCGCGATCACCAAGCAGTATGACGCAACTTCAAGAGGGGATGGATGCTGTGCCCAACGCCTTCGTTTCTACCGATAGAAAAGAAAGTGAGTCACTTCTGCGCCTTCGTTGGAGACGCTCTTAACAAGTATCTCACAGAATCGTTGGTTGATGATATCATCTATGGTGCTCGAGTCACCGAGATAGGTATCCATGAACAATCTGACCCCCAAATCCCTCTTCAAGCTCCAGTAAAGGTGACCTACGAAGTCGCAGCCAACAGCTTGAAGAAATCCATCACCTCCGACTATCTCATCCTCGCCATTCCTTACACCGCACAGCGAACAATTGCCAAGTCAAAGCCCTTCGTGTCCATGCAGGAAATGGCAGTTCGAGACGTTCGCTACGTGGAAGTCACCAAGATCCTCCTCCAGTACAAGAAGAGATGGTGGGAGGAGGTCTTCACTAAAGCAGGCCAAGGCCTAGACGGTGGTCTCGTCAGCGATCTTCCTATTCGTTACACCATGTTCCCCAAAACGGATGGTAACACTCAGTTCAAGCATTCTAACCCCGGTGTCATCATGGCAGCATACACCTTTAAACAAGGCGCTACTATCCTCGGATCTCTCTCCCCAGACAGGCGAATCCAAATAGCCGCCGAGAACCTGAACAGAATCTTCCCTGAAGCCAAGTCTCTTGACCTTCTCGAAGCTGGAGCCTCGCAAGTCTTCCCAGCGGATGAGTTGGCTGGTGGAAGCGCTTTCTGCTATTTCGGTCCGATGCAGAAGACCAAGTTCTTGGATGTCATGCAACAACCTGATTGGGAGAACAGAGTGTTTTTTGCGGGTGAGCAGGCTAGTTTTACTCACGGGTGGATCCAAGGTGCTTTTGAAGCCGGACTTCGATGTGTACAGCAAATCTGGTCTGTTGCTGTTGAGGGTAAGGCACAGTGAGCAAAAGCATAAAAGGCTTTAATCTTATCCCCCAATTTGCTTTCTTATATGCGTTTTATATATCTATCTAGTCACTCATTACAACCATAAAACTCCATTTAATATCTTGCTCTAGTCATGGTTTCTGGCTTTCTGCCACTAGGACAAGTAAAACTTCTAAAACACATAACGTTGTGTAAGAACACTTAGCTCTGTGTGGTGATATAAGCTCTCAGCTATGAGAAGTATTCAACTATAGAATGAGGAACATAGCCCAAGCTTAAAGTATAGCTATGCACGTTTGTAGCAGTTCTTAAATAGCGAGGCAGAATGCTAGGTGCAAATAGAAACGCCTCGAGCGACTGGGCCAAAAAGATACCTTTGGCAATCGCTAAGCCCCGTTTAGTGAGTGCTCAGCCCCTGTTTAGTAAAATATTACACCACTAAAAATGCTTTGTATTGGAAGGATCTCAATTCCACTTTAATTGTACATGGTTATCCATGTCTCTCGAAACGGAATTCCGTTCAATACCCTTGTATTTAAGAGTTTAAGCTTCTTTACTCTCTAAGTACTCTATTTTTAAACTGTGTAGTATCATAGACACAACTACCTAGGCTGTGTAGATCCTTTATTGAGAATCCTTTAATCAAAGTCCTTTACAGAACTTCCCTTTCGGCGATTGCCAGATTATTTAGACATAGAGACAAAATGAGGCTATGCAGCCGAGTAAGATATCTTATAAGAAGCCGCATCACTAGCAATAAACAATAGTCACCAAAACTACTTCTGCTTCAATACAATCAATAGTTCTCAAGACTCTACAGCAATGGCTCCTACCATGCCTCGAATGGCGGCCTTTGGCCTTTTACTCCTCGGTTTACCTTCCACCACTCTCGCCAAGCCAGTGGAGATCCAGCCACGCCAAAATGTCCCTGGCGACACGCCTTTCGTCAGCTTTGATGCTTGCAGTGATTCTCAACGTCAGGACATCGAGAAGGCTTGGGCCGATGTGGTCACGCTTGCCGGCGTTTCAAAACAGTTTAATCCTCCCGGCACGATCGAGTCGAGAATCTTCGGAGATGACATCAACGTAAGATTTGAGGATATATCACGTATATACAGTGAGAGCCTCCATTCTTATCTTAAGCTGCGAACGTCACGAGCTAACCAGTAGACAGCCATTTTCCACAACATCCAAGAACTGAATAAGAATGGGCGCAAGATGCAGATTTCTTGCCAAGATGTCTACCAGGAACACAGGGACACGAAAGACCAGGTTACGTGTAAAAATGTGATTCAGTCTTCATCTGGCTCTATCGGCGCCTACGCATTTTCCACCGAGGCAACCATCGAGAAGTCTACCATTGTTCTTTGCGATCCCTTTTGGGCGCCCGGTCAAGAGTTTCTGGGGGAAATAGTTGACAATCTCCGAAAGGCGCCAGAGGGCGACAGAAAGAACCCTAATCTCATGGTCGGCAAGGGTAAAATTCTACTTCACGAGCTGACGCATCTTACTGCATTGGCAGAGACATCGACGAATGACGGTGAGTAGCGTCCGTCGCAATGACAATTGAGCTACAAATGCTGACGGAATTCTCAAGTTGTTGTCATCGATCAACTCCTCAATGACGACTCCAATGTAAAAGCTTATGGGATTAGATTGGTGGAAAGGCTGGCCAGAAACAAGAATTGGCGCGCTCGTACGGCCAAGAATGGTAAGCGGCAAGTAACCTTTACAAGATTTGATACTAACTGGTCCTTTTCTTGACAGCTGACAGTTACGCATGGTATGCGACCGAAAAGTACTTTGAGGGCATGTTCGGCACCCCCAACGCAGCCTATGAGAAGAGAGATGGAGATGAGGATGATACTTCGCCCGAGCAACCGGCGCCTCCCGCAGCTCCAACCAAGGCGCTCAACATAATCCTCGAGAACAAGCGCCGCGGAGTCCCGAATGACAAAGACTTCCAAGACAGAATGAACTGGCTATTCTACTCCACTAACTATGGGACTGCATCGCAATGTGCGCTCTTTCCGGCTCTCGCCACCCGTGCCGATGTCTCTATTGGTACATTCTCGGTTAATGCTCTGAAAGACAACTACTTTCCTGCTGGCACGTACGATGTCAAAACTCAAGATGGGGACTGCCAGTATAAGAACGATGGCAGAGGAAACCCAGGAGCCCTGTGGTGTGGTGATCAGGTGCACTCATGCAAGCAGCATCCGGACAGACAGAGGGTCACTTATTGCCGCGGTATTGACCCGCCTTCGCAAATTCAACATGTACCTATGGTTGTTTGTGAGTGGTAGCTTTGCGATCCTGGTAGCAAAGGGTGCTCGCTGGTAGGTTTGGAACCGATGTTACTTTGTAGTAATCGGTAGCACTAGTGTGAAGCCCGATCATTTATTATCTTTAACCTTCTATATATATGTTCAATCCTTCTTCAAAATCTATTACTTTACTACATATATAGACGTACCTGACATAGCTATACGGCCTTTATATACAATGAAAACATTAGCTGCAGCAAGGCTTTGTGAGCCAAGTCTGACAAACCAGTAGTGAATGCTGGACTGTCCGCTGGTTCACTGCTATCTAGAGAAGCAATAAGGCTAGCTGTCGGCGGCATGGGAAGCTTAGACGTAAACACCGGCCGGGTTACGTGATGCAAGTGAAGCTGTTAGTCATTATGGTATAATGTCTAAGCGGTTAGCTAGATGTGTTATTTACAGTTGAGGCTCATGGCCGAGAGCTTAAATCAGCAGACAGAACTTAGCAAGTGAAGCTGAAACACTATAAAGCTATCTTCTGGCTGATGGTCTGCTTTGCGTTATGACACAAGGCGGGATCACACGTAAGATGGTCGAGTATGGAGATAGATCATTCATATATCTTGTTTCTTAAGGATAATAAAAATGGGGCTATAAAGGCCGAAGAAGTGAAGTTTCGCTCACGAGGAGCGCATTGCATGCTACTGGGAGCATTGCGGTACGATACCTGGAACCCAACAAAGCACTTGTCGAGAAGGAAAGTCCGGGAGGCCTTTTTATGACCATCGATAACTAATGTCATCTAGACCTGCTTAGTCTTAACAGCCTTTCCGCGACTTCCGAACACACGTCTTCGGATCTTGGGGTGGATGCCCTTCAGCGGATTCACCTGAAATAGCTGAGTTGGAAGGGTCTCTGGTGCAGTCTGCAACGCCGAAGGGAGATCATTTTCCACAAAAGCAACAAGGGATTGGTAGTAGTACTGAGTAGTCGCAGACCCTCCGGATGACTGGGGAACTACATGCTGGCCACTCAGGTAGTCAAAGGTGGTGAAGAAGGTGACCTTTCCATCTGAGGTGGTAGTACTGGCCACGGTGTTCTGATTATTGCCAGAGTTGTCGTCATACCAAGCCTGAAGATCCGTGACAGAGTCAAAAGTGACGTTTGTAGAGTTGTCGCCATCGAAAGGAATATCGAAATACGCGGTGCCGGTGTAAGCCACCTCGCCAGATGTGGGGTCCTGAAGCTGGTACTGTAGAACGTACCCAATGCCGGCATACTGGCTGCTGGAGTTGATGTTCATGTCCGCAAACTGCGCGGTGGGTGGAGGGGTGACACCAGGAGGGGCTGGGCCGCTGTTCAGAGGGAGGAACGGCTCATAAGTAGCAATGCTGTTGTCAGGATTGAAATGAACAGGACCAATGACGAGCTGACCCTCGTCCGTGTTCTGATTTTCGTCAAACTGGATGACCCAGACAAGCTTATACCTGGTCAAGTTCCAAACTCTCACGTATTGGAACGAGTCATGCAGGACGAAGGACAAAACCACAAAGAGTACTGCTAGAACGATACCTGCTCCGAGGAAAACATCGCCCCATGCTACAGCACCCTCTTCCTGCAGTAATACTTAGTAAGATTTCAGTTGTATAACTTTGGTCGTTAACTTACAGCCTCGAGGATCGCAACGTCATCGCCGGCTTCAGTGGTAATGGTTTCATCTCCACTCACATTCTCCTCTCCCTCCTCCTCCTCTTCCGCTTCTCCACTATCCTCAGCCGCCGGATTATTAGCAATACCTTGAATCGCATCTGCCTGAGCATTGGCGACAGCCCGAATAGCATTTGAGAGAGCGCTGATGATTCCCTTGAAGGCAATGACGCCACTGATGCCGGCCCTTTGGTGCAGTGGTCA
>JACCKW010000125.1:0-51375 GCA_013623355.1 Fusarium bactridioides | reverse complement strand
TGCAATAAAACTTAGGACCTTTATTATAAGTAATAAAAAACTTAGGTAAATTTAGGTAAATTTAGTAAAGTTTTAGAGGATCTTAGACTAAGTATTTTAGTACCTTAGTTTAATGTTAGAAGTCTTCTTATACCCTGAGAACTTTCTAGGAAGAGAAGCAGGGTTAATAGTAAAATGGTTAGCCTCCTGCAGGACAGCCCATTGTCAACCATGATTGAAAACGAGGGGCTCGCCTCCTTACAGTAGAGCCAGCGCCTAAACCCGTTTTCTTCTTTCTAAATCCCAGAAAAGAGATTAACAAGAAACAAGAATCACAACTCAGCGTCGTTGCGTCTCCGTGGGTCAGTATCTTTTCAGCCTTTTTGAGAACGAAACGCTAAAGAACGCAGGTAAGAAGATGGTACACTATGCCCCAGGCTTTGACCCTGTTTCCGCTGAGCGAGGCCTTCTGAAAGATGTTACCTTTGCCAGCAAAAAGCCATCGACATATGTGTTCGACTCGAACGGCGATACTCGGATCATTCTTAGCACATCCATTGCCCAAACCTTCAAATGGGAGGCAGATAAAATATGGATAGAGGAAGAAAAGCCTACGAAGGAATACTACGAAAGTAAGAAGTGGAAGAGAGCTTTGTTCTCTCCGCCGACTACGCCACCGCCAGCACCACAGGAGTCTCCCGTTCCATCCTCAACGCCACCGGAAAGCATCAACAACGCACCTCCCGTAGTCTGGGGTCAAGTCGGGTTATCAGACTTTACTGATGTACCTTATTCTCATCTGGAATTTTCAGATGTCGACGAAGCGGGTCCGGACTTTAATGATCCTGGACCGAACCCCAACAGCACAAGCCTTCAAAAACAAGACTGGGACTATGGAGAAACATGTGAACTTCCACTTGAGAAGATTGAGGTTCGAATGCTGGTCTCAGGAAAGCACTTAGAGCTAGCTTCACCGATCTTCGAAAAAATGGTTACTGGTCCTTTCGCAGAGGGAAAGGTTGCTGTATCAGGTTTTCGTCTCATAACAGCTAGCGACTGGGACCCTGATGCTTTCAATATCGTCCTGAATATCATGCATGGATATAACCGAGATGTCCCAACATTCCTCAGCCTTGAAAGGCTTGCAAAGGTGGCTATGGTTGTGAACTATTACGATTGCCTTGAGAGCGTTGAGCCATATACAGACATTTGGCTAGAACGCTTGAAGTCAGACCTGGCGAAGGTTTATGGGCAAGACTGCATTCTTTGTCTGTTCATATCCTGGGTTTTCTCAAGACCAATTATCTTTCAAACCATGGCTCAGCTGGCATTGAGGCACAGTCAGAAGTCAATCGACGCCGAAAACTTCCCAATTCCAGCCATTATTCTCAGTAAGCTTTAGTACCAATCAGTATGATTGTCTGTGCTGACGCAAGCGGCAGAGCAGATTGACATAGAACGTCAAAGCGCTCTCGCTGAGAACTTCTCAGCAATCTACGAGCTCCTTGATCGTCTACAACAAGAACAATTGTGTTCTTTTGAGTGCTCATCCATGCTCCTGGGTGTCCTAACAAAGGAACTCAGCAAACATGGGATTCTACACCCGCGGAAAGCCCCACCGTTTGATGGTTTCAGTATTCAAACTTTTAAAGAGATGATTAAGGGGCTGAAAAGGCCTGGTTGGTACAGTGACAGGGCTCAAAGGCATTACTGTAGTATTCAGGAAAAGCTGTCTATATCTCTGGCGGAAGTGGAAAGCGATCTCCGTGTCTTTAACATAGAGGACTTTCAGGCTACGAACCTTCACACGCAAGTGTTGGATCTAGGGAACGTGTAATAAGGGTTATTAAGAATCGCGGTAGAAGAGCATTGCAAAGCACCTAGGGGGAAATAATTTACTTAACATAAGGTATTTAGGTGTATATATATTAAGTAGCTTTTCTATAAAAGTTTATAAGAATCTTTAAAGGAAAAAATATATATAATATATTAAGTATTTAGAAAAAAGCCTTAAAAACTCAAGACTTTAAAATATACTACCTAGGTATATAACATCATCATGTGAGACTGGGATTCTACCCTATATGACTAAAATACGCCAGATTCACCGCTATCTTTAATAAGATAAGTTATTTAAATTAATAATACTATTCACCATTTTCTAATCTAACCAAAAAGGAGGACATGGTACATGATCAAAAAAACTTATATAAACCTCAAGTCACAGCCGTACCGTCAGCAAGGTGAAGCATACACTCATCCACTGCTAACCCACTCCAAGCTCTTAATTTACGTAGATGACCCGCTAAACTTGGTTCATTCTCACCAACGGAACGGCTTTCAAGTATCGCTAAGTGCTCCGTGACGTTGGCCTGCATACTCCCCGAGACAGTAAAGTTCTCTAGATCCCACTCTGTCTCACTCCTCCTGTGCATCAACCCATTGTATCTTTTATACCTCCCGCCAATGCTCTGTAGAAAGGTCTTCATGCGCTGTTCATTCGCCCGATAAGTGCTCACAGCTTCGTGATACTCTTCCGGCTGTTCGAGCCTTTGTAGATGACGGCATTGCTGTAGAAACTCATGGACCTTTAGGAGCCGACGGGCTGTTATGTCGAGCGGTGTTTCACCGTAGGCATTTACAAGATTACACTCAACGTCCTCGCTCTCAAGCTCCCGCAGTGCTTCCAGGTTGCCGCACTCAACTGCTATGTGCACAGCAGCGCCAAATTCTGCATTTACTGCATTTAGATATTCTGGTTCTGGGTACTTCTCAATGATGTCAGAGATAATTTGACAAGGGGCGCGGGGTTTGAAGTTTGTTGGGCACTCGTCGAGTATGACAGACATGTGAAGGATAGATAGCCCTTCGTTGCCAGTTGACCCGGATGGTATACACGCACGAAAGAACTCTTCCGCGCTGGGGGGAGTAAGCTCGAGCAGAAATAGAATCTGCCTATCGAAGTTGCTGTACTTGCGGCTCTTTCGGATCAGACGTGCGAGGAGGGTGGTCTCATCGCCATCATCATCTACACGACGGCATGAGACGTCGCAATCCTCGCTCTGGTACAGTTCGCGCGCACGTGCCTCATACCCGCCCATGACGGACATCTCAAAGGCAGAAATGCCACTATCTTCTTCTTCGACGGGTAAAGGCGTACTTTTGGGCGGCATTATGGTCGGCTCGCCTACAGGCTCCATGATGCTTCGCCCACCAGGCCCGGGCCGGATAGCAAACGACATTTTGAAGCCTCCCTGCGAAGCCTTCTGCTGCAAGATATCCTGGCCGACATCCGGGCCAATCGTTTCTTGTAGCGGTGGATCTCTGATTAACTCCAGCTTGAGCTTTGACCTGGCGTTGGATTCGAGGCGTTCCTTAATATCGAACAAATGGCGGATGAAGTCTGGAAGCTTGTGCCCTTGAATCGACGCCTGAAGCTGAAACGCTGACTCAGAGTCTCGTGTTTCTCTTTCGGCAAGTGGAAGAAGGTACTCAACCGCTGTCAAGTCCTCGACATCAAGGGCAGTCTGAAGTGTTCTGATGAGATTATTTGTGGTGGGCTGGATGTTCAGAGATCGCAAATGGTTCAGCACAAACGGTTGGCCGTACAAGGTCGCTGCCGTGAAGATGGAGTGTTTGACCTGTGTGGTCACATCCCAATTGACTACATGGCCCTGACCTCCACGCTTCAGCAAAAGGGTGATGGTCTCCTCGCATCTCTTAATGTGATCTTTCCCATGAAGTAATACCCGATCGTACAGGCCCTGGTACCAGTAGTCGACAGCACACCAGAGCGGAGTGACCTTGAGGGAGTGCGTTTCATAACACATCCAATCCATTAAATGTTCATATTCCTTGCCCGCGGGTAATAGAGCCTCTAGGACGTCCGACATGTGTAGTCTTGCTGCATAATGGACCGGCGAGTATGTCCTCCCACGTTTACGGGCAGCCATAGTTCCTGTGTGCGGCTCAAACTTCTCCGCTCCGTTAAATGGATCCGCGCCCAGGGAGACAAGCGCCGAAACTGCTGCGAGGCTTGACTGCGCTACAGAAAGCAGGAGAGGCGTTGCATCAGCAAGGGTGTCTCCTAAATCGAGTTGGCCAACGGTGCATAGAGTAGCAAGGTTGCAGCGGGTTTCTATATCGAGACCTCTATTGATGAGAAGCTGTGCTAAAGGAAGTATATCCTCATCTCCGAAATGGGCCAAGAAGTGTAGTGGTGTTAGTCCAGAGGTTTCATCTCTTAGTGGAGTATCGTGCTCGATGAGAACTTTGGCGATCTGATAGTCACCCTTTTGACAAGCTTGCATCAGAAGAGAAACGCACAAGTCGGGGTTGAGACCCGGTAGCTCGAGAACCTTTTGCAAGCTGACATTCCAGCTCTGGTTGACCAAGTATCTGCAGATGAGCGAGAGCCGGTCTCTCAATTTGTTGCTGTTTTGAAGCTGGTTGCTTTCCGAAAAGGCCTCATCCGAAGTCGCAGAGATATCTGCTTCATCTCTGACCTGCGCATCTAGCGCTGCCGTCTCATCTCGTAATGCCTCAGCGCATCTCTCTGAACTCAATCGGTTGAAAGAACGCCGATCTCCAAGAACAGCCAGGTCGTATAGCCATCCTTCTTCAACCCTTTGATCTATAGGATTCGTCATCCCTATCCAGCTCAGGACCCTTCCCACTACAGCGCGAGCCTCTTCATGTCCCAGCTTTGCTGCCGTCAGGAGGTATTGTCCGGCTTGGCTAAGTGATGGTGCGGAAGTAGCAGCGGATCGGTGAATGCCAATCAGCCACGTTGCCATTGCATATGCCGCGAGGGATCGTGATGTTTCGCAGTATGAGTCTGAATCGACGACTTCTCGCACATGAGAGATTATAGCTGTGGCAACTCGACCAGGAAGGCGCCTGAGTCTGCTAAAGTATGTATTGATCTAAATGCATATGCCTTGTTAGTCCTAGCTGGTTGTTCAAAATCTTGGTGGAAGTGCTTACCGAAATTGTCCTTTCTAGTAGAGGGGCCAAGGTTAGATGTCCCCCTTCCTCCACATTCCGCTTCATCTCCCTTGTGTATCGTTGAGATGGATCTGGATAGGGACGGCGAAGAAGTGGTATGGTAGGTTCAGGATCTAGCCCTTATTGACTCTGTGTGGCCGCCGTGGACTGGCATACATCCTCGGCTTGATCCTGGCGTACATTATCACCTAGGTCTAGTTAGATACTGTCTTTGATGCCGAGCAAGAGACAGAGGAACGCTTACAGTGACTCAAATAGACGTCCTCTTCAAGGAAATCAAAAGTCTCAAAGATTTCTCCATTGTCTGTAGCAGCAGATATAATCTCATGGTGAAGCATAGTTTTCAGTAGCTCAAGAGGTTCTGCGGCTCTAGCCTCAAGCTCCCCCTAGGTAGAGAGCATTGAATCGAAGAACTCGGAGATGAGATCTGATACTTTGTCTGTGAAGACACGTGGACCGGAAAAGTCATTAGCATCCTTCTGCATTCTGATGAAGCTTGCGAGGGCACTATCGTCAGTTTTAAGCTTGCGTAAGGGCTCTTTACCATCACCTGACCCATGTGCCTGGTCAAGTACCTTATTCATGAAAGGCCCAACCAATAGAAGAGATACCGCGAGCGTCAAAGAATAGATATCAGCTCGACGCAAGCCTTGAGCATCGAGGGCCTCCAAAACTCTGGGACTTTGCCATAAGGTGGTTCCTGATTTGAGCTTGATTGGTTCATGGATGTTTGAAACCAAAAGGGAGCAGCCAAAATCTGTAAGCTTCGCGCATGGCCTGCCCTTTTCGTCGATGAAAACCAGAATATTTTCTGGCTTCAAGTCTGCGTGAATGACGCCGACGGTGTGAAGAGCAATCAAGCCTTGAAAGCAATGGATTGCTAGACGCAGCCTGTCTCTCGCATCAAGTTCCGTCGAACCTTCAAGGTATTTGCATAAATCGCCTCCTTGGGCTGTCTCCAACACAAGAACAGGCATCACAACGCGGTCGCTGTCTACACCCCAGCAGATACCAATCATCTCCGTGATGTTCTTATGCCTCCGGAGATGGTCGTTACGGAGAATTGCGATTCCAGTGCAGATAGACTCTGAGAGGTCCCGGCCGTCCTTCGAGTCCCAATCCACCCTCCTTCTCGGGACACGGAGGACAACGTCATTGAGATGTAGCATGGCTAGTCTATGGATGGTGGCCATTTTTAACCGAGAATCCACGTATTTTATCAGTGTGCTTGGTCGGCTTCGCATGACTTGGAACGAGCGGCCAAACGCAAAGGAGGCCTCTCTTTCAAAAGCCTTTTCGTCGATGCAGATGTTGGCTAGCACTTCCTCTCTTGCGGATGGACATGTGCCTACTGCGTCAATGGCAGCAGTGAACAGAGGCAATAGCCCTGGCGTGGGCCGTTGTAATTCCCCCGCGGAGTCTGTCATCACGGATCTCTCGACGGCGATCAGAATCAATGGGTTAGGTAGGATACTTGAGGCGTGTTTCCTGTGCCGGATAGACTATGAAAAGTAATACCCTGAGTTGAGAGTCTAGCGTTCTTGGAGAGCGGCCTCCTCATTCGATGTTGCGTTTGAAATGGAAGGCCAGTATTTAATCTTCTCAGATCTCAGACACTGGAGGCGTGGTCTAGACCTTGCATCGCACAAGACGTGGAAAGCTTCGACCCATCACATTCTTGTAAGTCCGGGCGTTCTCGAGACTTAGTTCGCATTTAGCTAGCATTACCGCCACAAGGATGAAGTTGAAATCATTTCTGCCTCAAGCAAGACGAGTTCATGCACTGATAGCCCACAGTGGCGGCCTTTCAGAGCTCGTCGTTCTGATTTAGCGCAAGTATGCGCCATGGTGGCGGCGGCCGAGAGCCGTGAACTAACGGAGGTCTGCTCCGCAGCTGAACGACGCCATGAGGGCCCTTCGAAATAAAAGATGAGTAAATGCTACGAATGTGTAATGTGACAACAAACCAAATCCTCGTGATTGAAGCAATCTTTCTCCCTTCAAAAGTACGCAAGCCAACTCACCCATTACATATCCAACATGTCTGGCCTCGAGGCTATCGCAATTTTGGGATTTGCCCTTCAGGTCGTCGACACTACTGTCAGGGTCATTGATCTGTGGAAGGCCACAAATGAAGTCGGACAAGAAGTCATTATAATAAAAGCCAGACTCGACATGATTCGCGCCCGTCTCAAGACCTGGGCACTTGGCTGGGGACGGTTGAATGAGGAGGACCTCAAGAAGAGTCGACGCTTCAAAGACTTCGGATCTCTGGCTCTGAGATATGTCTTGATAATACAGTATCGGCTCACGGCACTGGAAGACTTTGACAAAAGGTATCCCTCGTTGTTTCGAAATGATCGCGTTCTAGAGGGGCAGGCTCGCTCAGCAGACCGCGGTCTTCAACTAGCTCTAATTGCTCAAACGGGGGGACTAGACGTTGAAGACCTGGAGCTACTTCAGAAAGAGGTAGCTTCTATAAATCATGCCAACATAATTCAGCGGTGGAGATGGGCCCGGAAGGGGGGCGAGGGTATGAAGATGACGGACCAAATCGCGGCGTTAGTTGGAGAGCTCGAAGATTTCTTTATACCCCCGACCAGTGACCAGATCGAGCCAGTTGACTTGGACCGGAACCAGCCGCCAGTCGAAGGTTCTGGAGAGGATAGAGCTTTCAAAGTAGTGCAGGGCATCGCTACCTTCAAGGAAGCCGCAGAAGAGATGAGAAACCGAACCAACAGCATGCATCAACGAGAGCTACTAAGAAGCCACCGAGGAATTAAAAACGAAAAGAAACAAGACAACACAAATAAATACTCCACCAACCGCAGCTTGGCCAACTTCAAGGCTCGCGACATCAATATCATACCTGTGATGATCGAGTGGATATATGTACCAAGCAGCTTATCTGCCGAAATCAAGGAGGCTTCCCAGAACCAGATACACGACCTCGCTTTACTACTACACTCAGAAAAGAAGCCTCAAGAGTTCAGGACTCTGGAATGCATAGCCATGGTCGATATGCCCGTCGCAGAAGAAGAGGACGTGCAATACGGTTTGGTCTTCAAGCTTGAGGAGGGGCACCAGGTTTATACTCTTCTGGAACTGCTGAGCAGGGAAGAATCTACGCCTAAATCTCTCACTCAGCACTTGAAGCTTGTTAAGCTGCTTTCCAAAACGCTGCTGTTTCTCCATCTGGGATCGTGGCTGCACAAAGGCATACGGAGCGATAATGTCTTGTTTCTGAGTAACGATATATCTAGCGTTGATCTTGGCGCGGCATACATTGGTGGTTTCGACTACAGTAGGCTGTCCCGAGAGACCAGGCTGACTCAAAATGTTGGAGACAATCGTGTACAGAATCTGTACCGGCATCCAGACCACCAAGGCCATCCGATGCATGCGAATGGTGAGTCAACTGACAGACCGCCTTTCTCATACAAGGCCGACTTGTACAGTCTTGGTGTCGTACTCGTGGAGATTGGTCTGTGGTCGCCGATCATCAAGCTTTTAGAGGCTCGGGGGAGTCAAGATGAAGACAGGAGTGTGCGGGAGACAATACTGGATATGATTCCTCAAGTCAGGATGAGGATGGGTGATGCTTTTGCCGATGCAGCCGAGGCATGCTTAAGGAGTGAGTTTGGAACAGGCGAGGCTGGACAGCCGGATAGTATTCGAGAGGCTTTTTATTTATCTGTAGTAAGACTGTTGGAGCGGTGCTTCATATAAAGGACTTGCAAAAGTCGCTGAGACTTGAGGCTGCCGTAGTGAGGGACCATTGAGCGTGCAACGAGGGCCTGCCCATGTACCCCATCCCGACGTCACCACCAACCCAACTTAGACAGCGAGAGTTCAGCTGTACAAACGGAAGGAGATTTTAGAATGCTAGAATCGTGTATCTAACCTAAGTAACATCTATCTATGCTACGCTAAGTAAGGGGATCGAGGATTTATGGGGTGGATATTGTTATGGACTGGGCAATATAGATTGGGGAGTCCAGGTATTCCAATCTATCAGTGTGAAAGTGGAATGTTAAAGCTATAATCCCTAACATAAACAAACCCAACTTGCCAAGAAACCTCTTCCAGACGCTGGCCATAGAACTAGACCAGGGATTATACTAGAATAATCTCCCTGACATCCTCCAAGTCCTTTTCATCTAGCCACTCGTCTGCATGGCACTGCAAAAGTCCAAAACGACGATACATCCCTTCTCCTTCATCAGGCACCTCATACACCAACAACCCTGGTACATATGGATACAAAGTATGATCTCGACCTACAGGAAACCATAATACGTCAAAGCCTTGTCCCCATTCTCCGTCATCGGCAGGACTCTGGGGCAGGTTCTGCATGACCTCACGATTTGCGTCCAGAAAGTACCAGCATGTAAAGAACGCCGTGTAGCCTAAATACTGATTCTTCCACAAATATCCCACCTTGCGTCTCCCAATAGTAAGGCGGAAAATAGGGGCTCTGATATATAGCCTTGAGGCGGTGCTCTCTACTACACTCAAAGCCTCGAAATGTGTAGGGAATTGTAGAGGTCGGCCCGGGTGGTCATCCTTGACGTAAATAGGTTCCTCCTGGATTTCTAGATAGGAAACAGGACAGGCTGATGCCCAGCACCAAGAAGGTAGCTGTGCGTCCTTTGGTCTCTCGTATTCTTCAAGCCGATTGGAATCATGGCACCATAAAAGACCCTGAGCGAGACTCGGTCGGAAGATGCCATTGAAGTATTCAGTCCTTAGACGCCGTATAAGCATAGATGCAAGTCCATGAATAGCATACAGCCGATCCGTTTCGTAAGTAAGTTTTGTTTTTGAAAAGGCCGATAAAAGATGATACCATCCACCTGCAAGAATAATGTCTTCGTCAGGCTTCGTCATTATGTCTCGTGGCGAGAAGTGTCCACAGCCAGACTGATACACAAAAGGGGTTTTATAATCTTCAGAGAAGATAGTAGTTTGACATTTGAGATAAAGTCCTTGTAGAGTCCAGTGAAGTATCCGCTTTGGTAGTGCCGTCTCTTGCAAGCACCATCCGCGGATCGCCAGCGGAGAGCCATGGATATTCGATACCAAGGAACGGTCGTCGTGCCTGTCTTTGAATATGGTATATCCTGTATCGTGGTTGGCAATCTTGATGGCAATATCGTCCATGGGAAATCTTGCTATTGGGCGTTCAGTCAGAAAGCCTTCTCGGCTGTCTTTCGCAACCGACGCAGAGATACAACACGCAGCATTTGAATAGTAATCACCCATTCTAGGCGACTCTGAAAGAAAGTCACCAGTTGGTCCCTGGATAATACATATCGCATCGACCCATAGATATCGGAAACCCATCAGTCTTGTCAGCAAGATGGCGTCTTGGATCGTTTTGGAAAGATCCGACACGGAGAAGCCACGTAGGCGGATGTCGAGATTGGTCTCTGTCGTTTTGGACTTTTCGTTTCCACTGCCCCAGCAGTAGCTGAGGATGAGGTAGTCCACGCTCTGGAGGGTTGTTCCGCTCTTGGCCTCTACAAGTTTAACCAAAAGGTCATTTGTCTCACCAACATCAACTAATCGAGTCGGTAGACCTGATGATGCGTATTTTGCACCACAGAATCCATGGTCTACATGTTGTTTACGGCAATTTTCCATCCAAGGTTGAATCTGGTACTTGATGAGGTCTGCGAGCTCCTCTTGAACGTTTCCCCCAAGGAAGGCTAAAATTCCATATCAGCGCCGAATACTTTGCAGGTCATTCATAGGGGATACCTTTGATGTGTCGGCTCTTCATATCTCTGAGCAGCTCTTTGCCGCTGGACTCATCAGGTACATAATAAGCCCCCGCACCGGAAAGGAACAATTCGCCCTCTTGCTCCATCTTTGGTGTCATTTGCAAGATCCCGCGGCCTATGAAAAGCTTTATCAGAATTGATACTTGTATCAATCCTTTCGTCAGCTTCTCCAAAACCTCTGTGGTCATTTCACAATTGTTGACCAAGGATAGCCACACATAGCGACAAAATACGCAGGCTTGATCAGCCGATTCTTGGAGAGAGCCGAACGATTCGTGTAATGGTAATTCGTAAGACTCATACCAGTCCTTCGGGGTTGGTGGCCACGGAAAGGATACACAGCGGGAGCAAAGTCGCGGGGAAGCATGTATAATAGCACCGATGCAGGCTTTCCCAGATTCAGCTGGACCTGAGTCCGACGCCATTTTGAATCAAGTGAAATATAATGGTCAGTATGCGTGTATTTCAGGAAGATATGAGACCTTTGGGAATTGGATAATAGCTAAGACAAAAACTCCATAATAAGAGATAGAGCTTTAGCGTATAGACAAGCCTGTCTTTAAGTCATGCACCAGAATCATCAATTGCTATGACAAGTATAAAAATTGAGATATAAGGAAGAAGACGGCATACTTATTGGAATAGATTAAGAGAGTAATATCCACAATTTGCTGACCTCTTTCTTCCACTTACTTGTCTTGGCCATTCTACTGTTACATCGGAGGCATCCCAGCCCCGACTCAGCCACATTATGCGCCAGCATCGTGGAGCGCCAAAGCAGACTTAGTTTATGGTGATGACAAGGCACATTTAAATGATGTATACGGCTTTAGTAAAGTTCTATCATAAGACTAAATCGAAGCATTATAGTTTCTTCAATATGTATTGTGCCACGTCTAAAGTATGCAGAATGCTTCTTAAGGCTGTATAACTTACCTTATCTTAAGATCTTATGTTACTCAAGATGCCATCTTCTCTCAAGCCTACAACCTACAACCAGCGGCCAAAATACTACATAGACCATTTCTTCCGCTCAAGGCATGTCCCTCAGAGCCTCCATTTCCTGATTTGGTGTTTGCGCAGGGACTAACGCCTCTGCCTCGTCTGTCCCAGGAGGTGCCTCAGCACTAATGTAATGCTTATTTGTTCGTCGCTGGTTCACGTATAAACCGTTCTCTAACAACTCATATTAGTTTCTGACCTCTCCAAGACAAGACCGAAGAGATAAAGTGAAACTTACTGAAAAGAATTACAATTGCCTCCTCCACGACAGGAACCCAAGTCGCAAGCGCCAAAATCTGCCCAAACCCCCAGGACCCCTCTGATTCCTGCACTCCCCCACCATTTACATTTGCAATATCCGCCTTCAGTGTGAAAAGACTCCCAAGAGCAGTTCACATAAAGATAAAGAAGAAGATACAGCTCGAAATCCTCCACGGTACACGGAAGAATAGCCAGCCTAGCACGGGTACCTTCTCCGCCGAGGTCTTGGTGCACTTCCCAACCAGGTACGTCAAACCAGCGAGCATCGCAGTGACCGCCTGAATAAGGTAAAGAGCGATTAGTGCACTGCTGGCTTTAAACGATGCCTTTGAATCCCAACAGTTCGCCTCAAAGGGCACTCTGCCGTGTAATCTAGCTGCAGTTTCAGCAGTAGAACTCAAGCCCATCACTACCGTAAAGAGCAGTCATATAACAAACCTCATGAAGCATCCAGAAATGCTCTTCCGCTCAATGTCGAGATAAATTGGAAGAGTGAGAAAGAAAGACGCTGACAAAACAGCACAGGCGAGTCGTGACATGTTAATGTCGTAGACGCTCTCCTTCCGACCGCAGATGAAGAGAGTAGCGAGGAGGACTGAAGCTGCCAATATGCCTAGACCAGTGTGGAACGCACCGAGGCTGTTGTAAAACATGCTGCGAATGTTGTCCCAGAAACTTTGTTCCTTCGACGGTGTTCGAGTTTTGAAGGTGGTGTAATCGTTCTCGATATACATGCTGCTCAAAAATGATGCGACGTAGAGGCTTGCAAGGATAGCGCCCATCAAGTAAACAAACATCATCTACCAATATCAGCACCAATCTCACATCTCAAGCGATAGCCTTACCCCAATGCCGACAATGTCCGCATTACCGTCCCATTCCCAAACCTCACACATTTCATCCTTACATATACTCATAGGCTTGTGGATCAACCATTCGTTCATCTCCCTGTTAGCACACTCTTTTGCGCAGAAGAACCAGTTCATTGCTTTCCACTCAGGAACGTCAATGCCGCCAAAGGACTGGAGATAGGTCACGAGATCAGTCATGTTGACGGTTTTGTGGTCGACCCATGGTACGAGGAATGCAGCAGCTGCTTTGCACTTCGTCCAGGGCTGGTAGTTCTTGATACCGATGTCTATGCCTTTGCATGAGAAGGCGCATATGTCAAGAGTGGCCATGGCGATTGGGTAAGTGAGGGATTTCTAACCAGAGCTGATGATTCGCGGCGATCTAATTGCCCTAGGCAGGAAGAGCGTTACTGTCACCCATTGCTGTGAGCTGTGCACTGGGCAGTCGGGAACTAACTATAAATATTGCTAGCTAATTGGGTTTATCTCTCATTATTGTCAATCTCCTTTTTTAAACGGAGCTGATTGCTTTTAAAAGCAAAGTGAAGCATAGCCTCGTGATAAACAGGGTATAATTCCAGGAGATGGCTTGAAACTATCGACGCCACCATGCATGTTCTGTCGATACTGTCCTTGTGACTTGAACAATTCCCTGCACGGCTGAGAAGAAAAGCCAGGCAGAAAAAGAAGGGACGATCGAGAATATCGGATTACAGCATGAGAGTGCCTCAAGCGTAAACGACATGAGGAAATGAGGCTTTGATGAATCTTTTGCTATAGTGATGCATGAATAGTCGCAGAAGTAATGACGGCTTAGTTAATATGCGAAAGTCGCCTGAGTTGAGAACACCATTGGGCGCATACAATAAAAACTGAAATGTGGGAGAAAGCATGGCGAGATCACAGTTATTTATTTAGGACAACTTATTATCTCATCTGAGACCGGACTTGTCTTACGATTAGCCTCATTATGATTAGGCTCATCTTAAGATCGATTTCGTTCAAGACCAGCCCCATCTATAGATCCGTCTCAATTGGTCTTATCTTGAGGTCATATCTTATCTCAAAATGCGTCTTACCCGCTTATCTTATTGCTCTTATCGCTGATTTCCGCCGAGGCCGCTCTTCAGCCGAAGTAACCGGCAGCATCAGCAACGGAATAATCGGAACCATTTCCGTTCCGCACCCCGCGTTAGCCCCGGCATCTAACCCCGCTAAGTCGGCTTGCGGCGGCTCCATCCCCAGCATGTAATACAAAATAAAACTGACGTCGGCATCTACAACCCTACACAAATCTCCTCACCTTCACTGTGTTCATTCAAAATGTCGTGGCTTTCTATCCCCGCCGAGTCTCACTTCTCCATCGCCAACATCACCTTTGGCATCATCTCTACCTACTCAAATGCTACGCCTCGACCTGCTGTTGCTATCGGCGATCATGTTCTAGACCTTGATGCTTTTGCAAAGGGTGATGGATTCTCGGGTAACTCTGAGGTTCAGAAGCACGTTGGTGTGTTTTCTCAACAATCGCTGAATGCCTTTGCTGCGCTTGGTCGTCCGTTTCATCGCGCGACGAGGAGTTATCTCCAGGATGTCTTTGCGAAAGACACCAAGAACCCAGTGTTGAAGGATAATCAGAAACTTCAAGACGCAGCTCTCCTGAAGCGCTCTGATGTCAAGAACCATCTCCCCTTGACCATTGGTGATTACACAGACTTTTACGCTGGCAAGAACCACGCCTTCAACGTCGGCTGTCTTTTCCGTGGTCCCGACAACGCTCTTCAGCCCAATTACACCCATCTCCCCGTCGCTTACCACGGAAGGGCCAGCAGCGTTGTCGTATCAGGCACACCGATCCGACGACCCTGGGGACAAATCCTCCGTCCTGGTAACAAGGTTCCTGACCTCGCGCCATGTGAGAGGCTTGACGTTGAGCTCGAGATGGGAATGTTTATCTGTCGTGAGAATGAGATGGGAAGCCCTGTCCCCATCGATGAAGCCGATGAGCACATCTTTGGTTATGTGCTTATGAATGACTGGAGCGCACGAGATATCCAGGCTTGGGAATATATCCCTCTTGGTCCTTTCACGGCTAAGAACTTGGGTACGAGTATTAGTGCCTGGGTCGTGCTGGCTGATGCTCTTGAGGGAGCTAAGGCAGCTGGCATCAAGAACGATAATGAGATTCTGCCTTACCTGAAGGAGAAGACGGACAAGAATGTCTTGGACATTGACCTCGAGGTCGAAATCATCAGTGAGTTCATCGCCTCTCTTACGATACAGTGACTAACCGCGTGCAGCCGCCGCTGGTAACAAGAATCACCTTAGCAAGACAACCTCACGCAACCTGCTCTGGTCGTGGCCTCAGATGATCGCCCATCACACCATCACAGGCTGCAACCTTCGTCCTGGTGATCTTCTTGGATCAGGTACCATCTCCGGTACTGAGTCTGGCACTGAGGGTAGCATGCTGGAACAGACCAAGGGCGGCAAGGTACCTATTCAATTGAAGGACGGAGAGGAGCGCAAGTTCATTCAGAACGGTGATACTCTCATCATTCGTGGTGCTTATGGAAGTGGTGATAAGAAGGTTGGCTTTGGCGAGGTGTCGGGACAGATCCTTGAACCTCTTCCTCTGTTCAAGTAAAGCAAGTTTGGGGAAACGTATAAGTAGTATGAAAAGCTCAATCGATTTTACTTGTATCATTTCGTTTGCCATCTTGATGTACGTTCTAATTATTACCTGCATTACTAGTTGGTCTTTTTTAACACGCAATGTATTGTGGGCTTAGTATGCTACGTGGTATCACATGTTAATATTAGGTATAAATTTCACAGTGTGAGTCTATGATTGAGAGAGAGAAAGAAATCGCGATTTGTATTCGTCGATTCAATTCTGTACTGCATGACTTGCTTCATACCACTTCTGATCCGAATAGAGTATCATGAAGGGCAGAGTCCATAAATCCAACGCCAACAAACAAGATGCAAAACTACTGCTGAACCAATAAAAACATTGCCGTTGAAAATGATTGAGTGAAGGTGATGGGATTTCGAGAACAGTAAATAACAGAAACTTGCTGATGCGGTCGAGAGTAATGATTGATCAAAGATGATGATAACAAACTGAGTCGCTCAATCGCTAGCCGTAACCAATTCCGCTCATGACATTATAGCAACGCGTATAAAATTGATCTGTGCTTCAAGGAAACAACAAAGACTGACCGCGGATAACTCCATTGTAGCCCATAACTGGTGGGTACATGTAACTGGCCATCAGGCTCTGTTGCTGCAATGCAAATTGTTGTTGCTGCTGCTGCGCCATCAAGGCAAACGCTTGCTCAGGTGCAATCGGGATCAACCCTTGAGATGCCCCGTAAAAGCCTGGATTAACAGGTGGAGAGAAAGAGAGAAGAGGAGATGGCGAGAAAGGAGCAGAAGGTGATGGGAGAGGTGAAGATGGGGGTGAGGGTATAGTCGGCATAGCCGTACATCCAGAGATCTTTGCTCTGTACCCTTTAGGTCGGTACTTCGCCTGAAGAAATCTCCCCTCACGCTTGGTGGGATGATAAATAACGTCATGTCCACCAGGGACAGACGGATTAATAATGACTCGTGCTGGTCCTGGCTTCATGCACTGTCTGTATTGGCCTTTAAGGCAGAGAGGATACTCAATCCACGGGCCGGCTACCTTTAGCGGTAGTGCCTCGTTGTTGTAGAAGGTATGAGGGTATGTAGAGAGATGGCTGAACTCAGGGACCTGCTCGCTTTGCTTTCGGACCTCATGTGCAGGGATCTTCTTGAAGGAGATGTCCTCTACGTCTGAGAGAGAGTAGTAGGAGCATGTTGACGAGTTGTCATCCATGTCATCATCTGACCTGCTCATGTGGTCCATGACTCCCAAATCTGCAAGAGAATGCATTGTCGCTGATAAAAGGTTGCGCGAGTGTGTCAGAGTGATAAGACTTCAATTGAAATGTAAAAAAAGAGTGTGTCTGTGATTCGGTAAAGTGCACCAGGTAATGTAATTGTATTTATCGTTCTCCAGCTAAAAAGCGTCGAACAAGACTATTGTACAGCTGTAACCAGAAAGTATAGCAAGGTCGTCAAAACGGTTCAAAATAAGTAATCAGGAGACGCCAGAGTGAAAGAGATAGAGCTGGTAAGACAGGCTGAACGTGCAAGAAATCAGGTGACCAAAGGCAAGAGTGCTGCAAGCAAAGTGGCTGAAAGCTGAAGACGTGCAAGACAGACAGTGATAGAAAAGGATGAAGAAGGGAAAGGGAAACAGAGGGAGGGGAGGCCTTTACTTATAGACGAAGGGTAGAGAGAGTTTCAGATGAGGGCTATGCTGCCCTTGGTTAAGTTGAATGCCATTCTGTCAGTATGAAAGTCAAAGCTGAATACCATTCTGTCGATATGAAAGTTAAAGTGGAAGTATGCAATCTGTGATAGGACGAGAACCTTGATGTTCAAGTCTCTGGGAAGGTTATCATGAGGCTAAACCAGTAAGAGAGTCAATACGCACTCGAATGACAATCTAGCTTTGCACTACTACTCATTCAGACTCAACCTCGACTTACCAGTGGTCTGGTAAATAAGCACAATAAGCATGAGGGGATATGGAAAGCTTAGTTACTAGGTCAAGGTTTAGACTGTGACTTGTTCAAAAGTTAACAGTTGCAAAAGTTATTTATCAGCCAATCAAAACTGACGCACCTTGACTCTGTTCCCCTTTGACACAGCACTACTAGCGTGGGTTCTTCAAAAGGATCCCTGTGGCTAGTTACTGTCCGTAAGACTAAACGTTACTCTGCTAAGACGTGTGATTTGCAGTCGCCTTGGTAGTTCAAATCGCAAGTGAGAACCTTGATACCTCGTTGTTGAACTTTATGTCTATTTAGGCTGCAAATCAACAATCCCCATGCAGTTAAGAAACGCTCAGATCTGTTTGCCCAATCAAGCGTGGGCGACATTGACGATTGCATTGACAGTGAGGGGACAAGCTAACAGAAGGACCGTACAGTCAAAAGCTTCCAGAATTTTCTACGCTTTAGGCTCACAAACAAGCAACACTTTGGTCAGGGTCTAGGGTTAGCAACGTAAGCCTTGTTTTGCGATCATGGAACGACGACACAGCTTTGTCCCACCCTCAGACACCAGGGTTCGAATATCTGGAAGGCATAGGTGACAAGAGCGGAGGTAATCATCTGCAATGGAGAGATTCCTCAGTATCTTTAACGCTTCTCGTCAACAACCTCCAAGTATCTGCCTTGGTCACCCTTCACCGAGCCACTGTGTTAGAAGTTTGGTATGCTACCTGAACTGTATTTATGAGGGTGATTTTTCGGGTTGACAAGTCTGACGTGATGCTTCTATCGCGTGCCATAGATCTGGTCCATCTTCGTGCTGATGACTCTCCTTCTACTAAACTCCGTGATTAACAGGATTTCGTGTAGGTATTGCAAGAGGTTTTTTCAGGATTCGACGAGAATCTGCAGCAGCAGCAATCACGATCAGTGGACGCCACCCCAGTGCTGTCTCTATCATGCCTTGAGATTATCAGGCGTGTCAGGCTGATTCTGCCAATGCGCCTTCACAACAGCAGGATGATCCTTCAAACCATCCACAATCTTTCCAATCGTCGGAAACAGCGTCAAATCAACCCCAAACCTCTCAGCATTCCACATCGCAGGCAAAAGACAGGCATCCGCCAGCGTCAGTTCATCACCAACACTACACTTCCCCGCCGAGTCCTTCACGACCTCCTCATAAGCCTTGAGTCCATCAGTCATGAGCTGCTTGTTCCACTCCTCGGCATTTCTGCCGAGCTCTCTGACACGACGCATGATGCGCAGGTTCGTAACAGGCTGGATGTCTGCGCAGACGATGTTGACGAGGGTACGCACTGTTGCGCGGGCTTCGGGGTTGGAGGGGAGGAGAGGATGGGAAGGGTGCGTTTCTTCGAGATATTCTAGGGCTGCGACGGACTGACCGATGCGGAAAGGTTTGTCGCCTGACGCATTTGAGATGAGAACTGGGACGGAAGCTGATGGGTTGAGAGTTTTATGAGAGTCGGAGAGATGCTCATTTTTGAGAAGATTGACGAATGCCAGCTCATAGGGAATTCCCTTTGCGTTGAGAGCGATGCGGATACGCGCTGAGCAGGAGGATCGGAAGTACGAGTAGAGAGTATACTGAGATTCAGACATATCGAATGATGGCGCAATGGGTCAAGTTACTACTGTAGATGAGAGCAGTTCAATTGAAGAGAAGCAAAGGACCTCCTCACGACAGCCCGACCCCAAGGCCACGCCCTTCTTATGTCATGAGGGTGATTGTGCTGTCATTGTGTTAAGTGTTACCCGTCGCTAGCCTGGTAGTGCCGAACTCTGAAGTCTTGGGAGTCGGAAGAATTCCGGTGGAATGCGGGGTGAGTACGACAATCCGGGGTAGTTCGGGAGAATGACGGCAATCTTGTTACGCAGGGGAGAGTAATTCCGCTCATGATAGCCGGCTGAGTCAGAATCTTATGGATGTGAATATGCCTCGGGGGGCAAGAAAACCTAGACCTAAATATGACGCATTAAAAAAAACTTAGCAAATGATATCCTAAGCCTAGTAAAGATATCCTTAGCCTGGGTCTTCTTATCATTTACGATCAAGATCCTGAGTTATCTTTCCTTCTCGGTGGGTATAGTGAGTGCTGGACAGAAGTTAACTTATTTCGTGTAATATGGACGAAATGAACTGAGTAATAGTCAAGATCAGGTACCTCAATAAAGAAAATACGCGAGACCAGTGTCATTTACTAAACTTCACTATGATTCATAATTAACTCTGGATGTACAGCCAGCTTTACGGGTAAGAGTCGCCTGGATTCATGACCAACATTACTATAGTTTGCGTTCGTTCTGTTAAGTTGACAGGCCACATGGTTGATACCCAGACACCTCACCTTGCATGACAGGCGAGGACACTCAAGGAGTTCACACAAGAGTGCGTGCATATAAAACTTTAAATCACCTGCACAGCTAATAGCAAGCATAAATGGCGTTTGAAGATCTCTTGCCAAAGTCTATCTTCTACAAAATTAATCTTTTAATCGTCGTGACAAGGCAGCTACCTCAAAGATGATAGTCATCCTGTCGCGTAACTCTCTGCCCCCTCCTCTCCCAGACCCCCTCAATATTCATATCCCTTGATCCACTGCCAAAGTCAGTATCTAAAGCGCCAAAGGAAACGGAAACTTACTCGTCTCTCCAGATGATGGCAGGTTCAGTCTGGCCCTTTCCAGGGTTTCTAAACACCATATTCTTTTTCTATACATCTGTCAGCCACTATAATTCCGCATGCGCGGGCAGTACGTACCAATCCAAGAGATAGATGAATAGCGGGGGGATCAACAATGATGTTCTGCTCAGGTCGTCCACCGTTCACCATAGCAGCGATGTTCTGCGCTACGACCTGCGCTTGTCCAGCTCCCGGGCGTGCAGCCTTGTGAGCTCCGCTGTCGGCGATGTCACCGCATGCATACAAATTCGAGTACTCGGGGTCAGCGAATTGCAGCGTCGGCGCGACTCGAATGAAGCCATTGGCGGGGTTAATGATCTCATATCCAGAGGTCGGCTGAAGATCCTTGAGGAACTGATTATTCGGCGTTTGGCCTGTTGCCGGAATGACGAGGTCTGTTTCTATTTTTCGACCGTCCTTGAGTTCAAGTTCAAATGTTGATCCATCTGTTGGGAAGCCCTTGGATGGGATCACAGCTCGTGTGCCAGTGATAACACTGCTCTGTTAGTACTTGTCTCCCCATCACAGAAAGGCTGACTTACTCAACACCAAGCTCTTGTAGTCTATCCCTGAGAATAGCATCCATCTTCTCATGATAAAGCTGCATAAGCCTATCCCTCGAATGAACCAAAGTTACCTTCTTCTCTGGATAAACCTCCCCCAAGTCCGTCGCCATCTGCACACCAACCGCACCACCGCCAACAATCACAATCGACTTTGCGTTCTTGATGCCCTGCTGGTAAGATCTAAAGTACTCAACAGAAGGCTTCTTGTCGTCGTGCTGCATGTTACTAGGCGCCTGAAGTCGTGTTCCCGATGTAACGACTGCGTACTCGAAAGGAATTTCCGTTGAGCCCTGCCATGGTCTGTCGAGGGTGAGTTGGTTCTTCTGGAGAGATACTGCGCGGGCACGGACGATGGTGTGGTTGGGGGCGTTGGGGAGGGAAGAGAAGAAGCCGGTGTAGGGGACGAAGGCTTTGTGTTCGTGGTCTGGCACGATGGCGAATCGGGGCTGAGAGGGTTAGTTTGAGTGAGACAAGATTTGGGAGGGACTTACAAAGGCGAAGAGATGGTGGAAATGGCTGTGAGGTTCTATTAAGAGGACCTAAGATATGTTAGCCATCAACCCTTGACGAGCGACGTGATGCTCATACACGGTGAGTGACTGGTAGAAGCGTAGCCAGTTCTTTCACAGCAGCCTAGACATGTTAGTTAAACTCATCACCTTCTCTAGAATAGACTTACAAGCCCGACATACGAGCCACCAATAACAATAACGTTCTTCAAACCTGCAGTCATGATGTCTCTATCTCTATAGTTTGAACAATAAAAAAATCGGACACGAAAATGAAAGAGATCTCGGCTCTTTGTATCGACGCCATCTTATCAATCTACGGGGTCCCCACCTCCGGATGTACGCTTTGCCGGTTATCCGAATTTAATTCCGAAATCGGCTTTTTCCATCGGCATTTTAGGGGTTCTTGCACCAAAAATGCGAGGGCACGAGTCAACCAACGCTAGAGAAATGCCATGGTTTTAGTACGCGGCTTAGGAATACGGCTTTTGGACCTGCATGTGAAGGTGACGAGTTACTCAATTTGGTTGGGGTTTCTTGGCAGGGATGGGATCTTGGATGTGACAATAGGAGTCATACGGATCTATTATTCGGCCGAGTCCAGCTCAAGTTAATGAACTCTATAGAGAGATCGTCATAAAGATCGGTGAGATGCTGGATTGTGGGATGCCGATGGATCACTTGTAACGCGCGGCTCGGCTCGGCTCGGCTCGGCGCTTAATCATCTTGAGCGGGATGAGATGACGAAGCCAATGACTAGGGAAGCGTAATAACATCCAGGTCTAGGCATTAAATATTCGTGGTAGCGTGCCATCAACGTATTTGTAGACCTCAGTGACTCACGCAGCATGACGATCGCTGTTCTTTAGAGTGTCACTTTGGGCCCGTCAGATTGAAGATGTTGAAGTGGGTCCTGTTCTAGGGTATCATCGGACGGCATATTGCGCATTGGATGATTGAGATGTACGAGGCAGTGCTGCCCTGCATGAAGGATGTCTAAACGGAAGTCTATGATGTTTGAGTGGATTGAAACAGCTATATTCGCCATGAGAAACTATAACTAACACGAGGCGAAGATACAGTTGCCTGTTAATCATCACAACGACTGCTGTTCGAATAGTACCTATTCACAGGAACAAACCACTGTAACCACTGTCATAACACAAACAAATAATGAACCGTTGTGTGATTCCATAGATCTTGGTATATGCCCTTTTTCTGGCATCGCGGCGCATCTTCGACAGATTGGTACAGCCTGAAGCTCAGCATCAGTGTTGGTATTCGAGAATCGTATATATCTACGGCCCGTCAAATGCTTACATCAAAACAACCGCAAGATCTTGCTCCATCTGTTCCAAATGAATATCCTAAATCATCCGTCCCAACTCAAGAAACCGTTTCAGTCCCCATTCCAAGGATATCCGCTCTGAACGCCAACCAATATCTAGTTCGTATCCAATACTCTAAATACTGCAACGCAAGAAGAATTTTAAATATTCCCTGGCGTGTGCGCGTAGTCCCGATGGGAAGCCTGTGAAACGTAACAGCCTTACCATCACGCTGTATCATAGCAACGAAATTCCAGTCGTGGCCTTGCACTATAATACCAGGTAGGAACTCAATGTGCGACAAGTCTCGGGTTGGGCCTTGGGGCGTGTAGCATAGGCTACGCAGCTGTGCAGAGTGCCATGTCGCCATCTGATTGATGGCGTTTGTGTAATCCTCGCCCTCCCTCTTTGTCTCCACTGACATTGCGATCGGATGCTTATTCAATAAACCGGAATCGACGTGGTTGATGCTTTTTGAGGGCCGATCGCGATATCGTATCTTGTCGATAGCTGCCTGCTCAGCTGACTCTCGTCCGGGCTGCATGTAGATACAGTAGTCGACTAGTTTGGATTTGGATTTGTTGGGCTTATACATGCTTGAGATTTGCGTCGAGGTGCTTTGCGTGTTAGCATGATTATGCAGTAGAAAGAACGGTCTCAGCATACCAGTACATGTAATCTAGGAATTGAGGCTCGGGTTCCTCTTTGCGGAAGACCCAGGAAAGAATTGGAGCATGGATGTCAGCGTTCCAGCCCGCTTCTTCTTCATTCTCTTCCAAGTAATCCGCCGCGCGATCAAAAATCCTATCGACCCATGACATTCCCGGCCATCGCTGCCGTCGTCCGACACAGACCGTGGCCGTTTGTTAGGCGATGACATCGTATCGTGAGGCGGCGTCGGCAGCCGCCCACGCGAGGGTTCGTGGCTTGTCTTGAGTCGCTTGGCTTTAGGCTCGCTAGTGCTAGGGCGATGAAATGGGATGTTATCAAGCCATGTAAGAATGTTGCAGCTCCCCATAGCTGTTTAATGTTACAATGGTGCGCCGTGTATTCGATGATGATGATGATGATGTAGATGGAAAGTAATGTTATTATTTCCAGAGGCGCAACGATAAGTCGAGATAAGATAAGGTAATCGTCTCAGCGACCAAGTGGGTCTTCCCGCGTAGATGGAGCTAGTTCTAACCAATAGACTAGTAGATCGCTCTCTCTTAAGGATGTATTGTCTTATGACTATATTAATAATTATTTAATACTGTATCATTATAAATAAAACCAAGATTGTTATAGAATAAAGAATTTGTATATAGATCGGAAGGTTTAAATCATACTGACGTTAATCGAAGCTTTTGTTAAATGGTCTCATGATGACCATACGATGAGGGGAACATAGACTAACCAATATACCTTTTACACTTGAACACATTTATATTCGCTCCACAACCCTTAGTTTATAGATATCATCTACATGAACCTATCCTGGTCCACTCGTTCCGTCTATCCGCTCGATAACTTTCCGCTAATTATTCCCGATCGTGGAGCTCATCTTGTTCAAATACTCCCTCCCACCCTCAACGATCCTTCTATTCAAAACAACAAACTCATCCTTCTCACTCCCCTCAACAGCCAAATACGTAAAAAAGGCACCCAACTCTTCATTCCTGATAACATAATCATCACCCAAAAGCACCTGAGCCAAATACCCAGGCACTCTCATCCTCTGGGTAATCACGCCTCCAGGCCTTAACATCCAAGCCTTCCAAACATCTGCATGCTCTTTCGCAACGTCTAGTGAGTGAATCTCATACAAGCCCTGAATCTGTCAGTAGTGCTGAGATAAGATGGGAGGGGGGCGTACTTTGAGTTTGCGAGGGTAGTCATTCACCCATAACTTTGCATCTTGTTCCTGAACAACCCACTTCCCACTGAGATGAATGAACCGAAATGGTTCTCTTTTAGGTTGTTTCTCGACAAGAGTCGCAAAGGCAGTTTGGAAAGCGAGGGGGTATTCCATATCGACATTCACGTTTCCTCTATACGACCCCATTGCACTGGTATCATCAGCCCAAACTCTTCTTCATTCACAAGAAAAACTTACCAAATCATAGCGGCAGCATCAACATGCGGTAGAAGAATATCATCAGACCATTTCAAAAAGTCTTTTATCATGACGGTTTGGAGTTTCGGATGATCTGATGGGAGGACGCGGCGCACGAATGCGACTACGGATGTGATCTTGGGATGGGAGAGACATTGGCGGAGGGCCTCGCTGCCGATAGAGCCTGACGCGCCGAGAAAGAGGACTTTCATGATTGATTGCGACTATTGTGTTGAAGTTTGGGTTGTGAGAGGGCAATGAGGCTCAAGCGACATTTATAAAAGGGAGCGGGAATGTTTTGTGGTTAAAAGTGCTGGTTGCGGACTTTCAAGGATGTCGATCCTAAAGTCCGCTGGCGTTGATCAGCCATCCGTCTTGACGTGTTTAATCAATTGTATGCGCAATTACTAGCGATAAGGAATGTAAGAGTGAGAGTTTTAAAGCTTGGCTTATGGTTTGGCTTATTTTGCAGGCCAATACGCTATACGATAATGTCGCGGACTGGTGTCGTGGCTCACATCAGCCAAAAGCTTCCTTCTGCGCGTCATTGCGTTGAGACACCCTTATGGAACAATGTTATGGATGACCTATTAAACACTGGTATCTTGTTTGACACGAAATAATAGTGTTCAACTTGAAGTTTGAGTAGTTGTGGTGTTGTCAGGCAATCAATCGTTATGCGCGTCTTGCTGCCAGCTGAATGCCGGGTAGGTTACTCCTTAATGACAGTTGACTCACCGAACCGGCCCGGTCTTCAATGAGGACTACCTAGCAATTGACTTAAGAATAAATGTCAATTGAGTTTCATCTTTGCACTGTCTCCTGTATAAATTGTATCGTCTGAGTACTCATCCAACGTGAGCGTGACATCATGGCCAAGAAAATGCCCGACCCTCCGTTCAACTCATCAGACCTCATGCTCACCCGCGCCCGAGCCAGTGATATACCCTCAATTCAATCCATGGTCAACGCAGCATACGAGAAATACATACCCCGAATTGGCATACCGCCAGCTCCAATGACAGCAGACTATGCATCTCTGCTCACAACCCACGACGTCTTCATCTTGCGCACCACTCAATTCCCGGTCGGCGCGCTTGTTCTCCACCACGAATCAGACCCAGACGCCATAAAGATCGAGAACCTGGTAGTTGACCCAAGCGCACAAGGTCGTGGCTACGGAAAGGTATTGATGCGCTATGCAGAAGACTTCGCGAGGTCGCGAGGTCGCAATGCCTTGGAGCTGTACACGAATGTCAAGATGTTTGAGAATCTGGGGCTGTATGTTAAGATGGGCTTTGTAGAGACTGAGAGGAGGGAAGAGGATGGCTTTGAACGTGTGTATTTCCGGAAAGAATTGGAATGATATGAATAAGATAACTTTTATTTATTGCGATGCATCAATTGATCGTCATGTACAGATAGCGACGCGCTGAAGAAACCCGCTCCATCGCGTGCGCCAATTGATCGCCTCGAACGCGACCATCCCCATCACCAACCAAATAATGGTATACATAATTTCACCGGGTATCTCCATCACGCCAATGAACCCTTCAACCTCTCAAAGCTAAAGTTCCATACCTCCGCCCTTCGCGGCCCATCACTCGACTCAACCAGCCCAACGTGCTGCAAAACACTCGGATCAAGCGCCCACTTGCTCAACCCATTATCCCGCGCGTAATCCTCCATGATCATATCCCCCGGGAACTGAAACGGCGGCTCGCGCAAAAAATCCTGCAGATTCTGTAGGTGATGGTTCGGAAACACCAGGCCTTGCGCACAGCACCCGTAGCGTGGCATTTCGCGCACCGTGGGGGAGCGTGTGAATAGTCGGTGGAGGGTTATGCGGCCTGTTACGAAGGCAAGCGCTAGACAGGCGGGGATCCAGAGACCGAGGAGGAGAGCGACGGTTTGCGCAAAGTCTTTGGTTGCGAAGGACCCGGCGTGGCGGCGCTGTCTGCAGCGTAGGGCGAGGAGAAGACAGGCTATTAGGGCGGTGTAGCCTAGGATGACGACCTTGAGATAGTCGAAGATCTCTTCGTTGTTCCAGCCCATGAAGATCTCGGAGTAGAAGAGGCGCAAGTACATCCAGTCTTTGTGCGCATCGGTCGCTTTTTGCTCAACTTCGATGACACCCTTTTTGAAGCGTGTGAACCAATCGGGCGTGGCTATTATATCGTCTTCGATGAGGGCGAAATACGTCGCATCGCGTCGTCGACACGCTTCGAAGAGGACGGAGTGGTCGAGTCGTATGTTCTCCACGCGATCGTCGCTTCGTCCCATGCCACGGACATCGTGAGGCAGCACCTTGTAATTGAGCTTCGACTCGGTCTTGGAGTCGTTGGAATACACTAGCACATCATCCGCCAGCCCAAACAACCAATCCTTCCCGTAAGCAAAGTGCTTCGTTGGATCTTTATCCGCTAGCAGCACAACAATGTGAATCTGGTTCCGCTCATTCGGCGTCAACGTATCGACAAGACTGCCGACGGTATGCGCCAAAAACCCCGACGTCGTGCGATTGATGCTCGGAATACCGATGCACAAGAACTCATTGTCAACTTGTACTTCGGTCCGCTGCTTGTGTACGACGGGAAAGATCTCGCGCTCGAGATACTCGTCGACTTGTTTCTCGCGGACGGCAGAGTAGCGACGATTGAAGGCGATGCGGGACTTGTAGAAGAAAGAGGACGGGTCGTCGTAGGAGTTGTGGTAGGACCAGATCAGGGCGGTGAACCACATCAGCCAGAAGCCGATGTTTGCGTGGGAAGGGCGCATGGCGTCATGTCGCGTGCGGTTTGAAGAGAGATGTTTGGAGAGAGAGAAGTGATTGAGGAATTGGATTTGGGGAGTGGCCGCTGGGGTTACAGTGGCTACCCCGCTGTACCGTAGACGAGCAGGGCGTTGATTGGTGATATCATTACACGTGCTGACTCCTTCAAGAGGCATCCGAGGCGCAGGTTTTGCCGAGAAATTCAGGAACACGTCGGTCGGCGAGAGCGATTGAGAGAGTCGGAGTCTGAGAGTGTTCGGTGAATTAAAACTCTCCGCTCATTAGCAGTGTAGTTGGGTGTAGCTGAGAATGGCCTCGTGGTTTACGCGTCACGCATTAACAAGCGCTTGGCCAGTGTATTAGTCGCGAGTATCTCAACCCTGAGTATGAGCAGACACCATGCTCTCTATGGCAAAGGACATTGATGAAAACAGGCCAATTGACTGATTTTCTGATTAATATGATGAGTTCCGGTAAATTGAAGGCGATACGATAGTGGCACAGAAAATGACAGTGAGTTGTATCATAACATGTGAAACTACCATTTGACTGCCAATGTATGTCTCTAGAGGTAAATTCTACACACTATAGTGATAATGAAGAGAATAGATTGCAGGTGATCTAGGCATATAATCTTTAACATATTGTTTGTTACCCCGAATGGAGTCGCTCGAACAAGCCCTAGTAGAGGCAGCTTCATCAGCCGCCTTTCTGTTCTTGCTATTACATAAGTTGATCTAGTACAGTATGCAGGCTTCTACTGCTGTAAGTGATACTAGGACCTGTCGATGGTTTGTAGCTGTTATTCATGATTGACTCCTCTGTCCATCAAGCCCGGCCATCTGATCCAATGACGGAAACCTTGAAGCGAATGATGCGCAGCCCAAGCATACATTGACAAACACTTCTTCCGTGGGCAGTGACGTGAACTTGCTGACCTTTCCACTGTGACAGAAGTTCAAATTGGCCGTGACTAGACTCAACACCGAGAGAATGATTCAAATGCTAGCAACATCCAATGTAGATATAAGCTCACCGTTGGCCCAACCTCAGCCAGCACATCACACTTCAACAAACAGACCTGGTCCCAGATTCACAGCAACATCCAAGATCCAGCCACAGTCACTCACTATGCCTTCCAGCAACAGCACCCCAGACCCTTCTCCCTCCCCTCCCCTCGAGGTGAAGAATCCTCACACTGAACTCGTCAATCACGAGGCCAACAAAGAGGGCGCCATGTCTCTCTGTTCCTGCCAAATACCGCCGCAATGCACGAACTTTGTGCAGACCAGGGGTTACAGGTGTGATTCCTGTGTTCAGAATTGCCCTATTTTGCCAGAAGCACCATGATAGCAATAGCAGGGTGATCGTGATGGGTAAGAAGGGCAACTCTCAAGATTTGGGTATTAATGATACTCAATGCCAATGGCTATGATTGATACTTATACAAGTTCCCCAGAATCAGATTATCAGGCGACAATAAAGAGAGTGGCTCACAAATCAGGGATCATTTTGTCAGTATGTAAGCAAAGCATGTTGTAATATCAATAACCCAATGAGGCCTAAAGCAAGCTTAACTGACGGCGAGTAACGAGCCCCGCTGCTATCATGATGTAACATTGATAGCCTCCCCATCAGTGACATGTTTCCATCAGCAGCTATATAAACTCTCCATGCGCCCGGTCCATGAACTTGAAGTCATCCTTCAACTCAGCAAGCCCTGCTACCTAACTAAAGAATACTTCCTGTACAGCCACAAAGCCGAAAGCGACATCAGGAAGTTTTCCGAAAATCCATATTCTTTCATTTTGAAGTTCTTTATACAAGCATTACAGATTATCAAGTCAGGAAAATGGCCAACCAAACCTGCGCATGCACCATCTGCAATACCTGCACGAATGTTGTTCAACAGACTAAGAAGAAGCTATGCGAGGCATGTCTTGGGGGAACGCATAATGCTCAGTAATGGGGGAAGGTCATTATAGTCTCAGACAGCAAAGCCTGGAAGAGGAGCTTTTGGCTCATATCATATCAGGGAGAGTTTTCTTTCCATAATTATAAAACTCTTGTTCTGTCAACGATCTCTTGAGATACTCGCGTCCTTTGTTTGAGCCCATTGTAGTGAATGGCTGAACTGTGTTGATTTTCATAGTGAAGCATGATGGCCAACAAATTGTGAACAGTCTCGTGTGAACAGAGAGCGAATAAAGCAAGCCTGTTCAAGCATCGGTGAGAATAAAAAACAAACACTGGCATAGGACATACTAGATGTTTCGCTGCTCCCACTGGGAGTGAATGACGACAATCGACTTCCCATTTCACTCTGCCACTGGCATCTCGCAGACTCTACAACAGGGTATATATGCTCACTTCACGCGCCATTCAAGTCTGTAAACTCACAAGACACATTGAAGCACAAAGCCAAGCATCTTGCACATCTCAACAACTCACCACCCTCAGATCACCATGTCTCAGAACAGCTCAGTCCCAAGCACGCCCCCCAGTGATACTACGCCTGAAGAACCAATCACAGCTATCAGCCCTTCGGCCAGCATCAACGGTCCCAAGCAGCATGCGAACAAAGTGTGTCGATGCGCCTGCGTTTGCCAGGTGGTTTGCCGCTCCCATGACTATTACTGCGACCCATGCTTAGAAGCAAAACACGACTACGTCCCTCCTTGGCTTGAGAGTCAAGCTAGGCCCAACAGAGCGAGAAACCCTGAGATTGAGAAGACAATACTCAGGTGAACTTGGTAAATAGCACCGTCAGCTTAGTCTAGAGTTCTCATTCTCATCACTTAGGATAGTCCGATAGTGGTCCTAAGTTTGCTTGCTGCCCTAGCTAGGGAAGAGAAGCTACCGAAAGCTCTACACTAGCATCTAGGTACTAAAGACAATACACATTGCAATACTGCTTGTTCTATGAGACATCACGTTTGGGCTTACCAGTACCGGGATCAGATCTACTTCCCGACACATCATTTCCCTTCCATCCGCGGGAATATTCTAATACTTGCCAAGGTGGCCTCAGCCCTTGCCACCAACAAAGTTACCGGTGTTGCGCCAATCAACCTGGTAGTGACTTCCCTCACCCATGCGGTAGTTGGCATAACCACCGCCATCAGACCACCAGGAGTAGAAGTATCCGTTGTGGTAGCCCTCAGAGTTACCGGTGACTTGACGGGCTTCAAGGACGGAGGTGGAGTTGCCATCGTCTTGCTCGTCGAGGAAGTCAAAGGGACGAGCGAGAGCTCCGGTGAGTGCCGAGGCGGCGAGGAGGAGAGACTTGAAGGAGACCATGATGTCGTCTTGAGGTTGGTTGGATTGCTGGAGTGTAGATTGAAGAACCCTGAGGAGCTGGAGAGTTGACTTAGTTGGCGAGCTGATGGACCTTTATACACGGTTGAGCACGGCTTCATTTCGTCTGTCATAAGTCGATGCCAAGCATCTTAGTGCTTAATACCAATATCATCAGGCTCTTTGACTCTCTAGCTTGGTGCCCTACCTCGGAACCTGGCTCTCCGTGACTAGCAAAAGCAACTCTTTTGCCATCATCTTGGAAATTTCAGCCTCTTGTTCCCCACTCGCATGGAGGCCAAGACGGTAAACACTGGAGCCAAGACGGTAAGGACTCAGGTGACCAATGACGGCCTAAAAACCCCTTATGGCCAAGAACGAGCCTGTGATGCGATTGGTAGAACACTGCCATGAGAACGCGTGCTATGTTTCCTCCGCATTCTTCGATCGGTGCCGTCCATCTTTTGTATTCCGGCTAAAGTCAAGTACTCCAATTCCTCTTGTCCGTGGCTTAAGATCGTGACTTAGGATGCCAGCGGCTTATTGCGGGGAGCGGGGATCATGGGGAATGGGGAGTGCACGTGGCAGACATATCATATTAGGCTGCTATGCCGAAGGATAAACATTCGTGCCAAGATTTCTTGGACGAACGGGTAAGAAAAGCAAGATCACTTGATGTTGCAATGGGACCACTTCTATCCGCATGCTTTCCCTGATGTGTATCCAGGATGTCATTACTGAAAGCCGAATCTATTGCCGGGATGTCCAGAACATGGTTTGATGGAGTGATTGTGCTTGGCATGGCCTGCTTCCTCCTTGACGGGTAAAAGAGAAGCTTTGAGGCCCTTAAAACTTCTTAACTGTGTGCCAATTAAACTTCAGACTTAACCGCTCTGAAGCATTCACTTCTTCTTTCTTATCTGGTGAGTAATGCTCCAATATCATCCATAAGCTATTGCTCGCTCATCAAGGTGATCTTCAGATCGAAGTAGCATTATCTAATGAAGTTAAATTTTAAACTCACGACGCTTCATCCCGTCGGGTCAATCCGGCTCAGCATACTTGACCCGAAGTAAGCTGGGCTCTTCGGATCATATGCACGATCCATGCATGCCGCATTTTGGCTAAAGTCCACGATGCACAAAATTTCTGTTTAACCTCGGGGCGTTACCATGATCGGTAAAAGATCGACATCTGTAATATTCCCTATTAAGGTTCCACATCTTCATGTTTGGCCTTTTAGGCTAATGGCCGGGTAAGTTGGTGGGAGGATATAAGTGCCGTAGTATAAGGATAACGTGTTTCATATGTAGTGCTTAGATTAGCGAGGGCGATACTCCACTCTCTGGAAGGTGGTCTTGCGTTACTGATGAATCAATGCAAGAGGGTGAATAAGGTTGAATAGACGATACACCTGACTAGCAGGATCATCATGACAAAGACGCAGATTTTAAATCTGACTATTGTTCTGGATGTAAGTCAGCAGTTGCTAGGATCATCCTTTCGTGTGCACATGTATGACATCCCAATCGTTACTAAAACGTTTGACAGGTTCAATTTTCAACTTCTCAATTCCAGTTTCTGCTACCATAAAAGGTTTAGATGTTAATCATAGCCTCTCTGTCTTGCTATCACGCCCGGTTAAATCTGGATAAGGTCGAATAGACATACCATGTACGACACTTAGACGTCAGCAATCTTACCACTTTCCTAACAAAGGCACATACCTCTTTTGGCGGCTAAACGGTTTGTGATATAATCGAAGCTTAGACGAGATGTAGTAGTAGGGAGTGGCACCTCCGTTGATCTTAGCATGTCTACATTCACGAAGTGTTGTATCGCCTCCAGTGCTCATCTTGAGACATGGGGACTATAGCGCGCTTGCCCCGTTCTACAGTGCCACAAATCTGTTTATCGTTCAAATTTTGGGAATAACCGTGCATCTACATTTAATCGGCGCCATGTTACCTCACCCATGTTATGAGCTTCACACGGATCCTCAATAGGTTGCGGACAGTCCAGGCAGATCCAAGAAGGATAGCCTAGGCTGAGCCCCTAAACATTACGGAGGGGCCAGGAGTCTTTGCGTTTGCCCATGGCATGCTGCAACATTGGAGGTATGCAAGGAGCTCCACTCGGGGTATATACCACATAATCCAAAGCGCCTGAGCCACGATATGCCCTATTTAACATATGTCACTGGTAGCCCCACTGACGCGATAACAGTGTGAGCCTCTGACTCCTGTAAATGAAGGCAATTGTCCTCACTCAAGATTCCTCTAGATTACATTGTTCCCTCCCAGAAGATTGTTGAAGGAACTCTCTCGCCAATTCAGCCTCCTTTTTGAAGTATGCGTCGGCATCTCGGCTTGGCTTGAACACTTCGGATCGGACAATCTTGTTTACATGTTAGTCAAAATTATGTCCTACTGAAAGATGTCTTACCTGTTCAGTTGGGTACTCATGGATGTCGAGCTTCATTACTGGGTCCTTTGGGTAAAAGTTGAGAACATGATTGCCGGCAATAGTCTTCATGACTTCATCGTAGCGTTCGAGGTCATCAGTGTGGATCGCATCCCGAGCAACAAGAAGGGCCATTGTCGCAAAAGAGAAGATGGCAATGTTGACGATAATGGAGTAAAGCAGCATATCGCTTCAGGTTGAACTTCAATCTATGGAAGGGATGCTGAGAGAATGAGGCCCTTGTTTCCCACTTTCAAGCATCTCATTTTTATTATATCCTCGGAAATCTCGGCTTTCGGCGACAGCGAGACATGCCTAACGCTAGTTGAAACGACAGTTCTCACGTTTTCTAGCTCTGGCTATGAACAAAAGAGGGTTTCGTTTTTCTCGTCCAAGAACATAGTGTCGCAGATATTCGGGGTTGTGGGTGGCTGCGAATTGCATTTGTCACTCCATCAGCTTTGGTGTATCTCATGAGACTATTATAAGCTTCAACTATCAATCAACCAACGAGTGATAATATATAGTTAAAATGAAGGAGAAAAAGTCTACTTATGTATTTTCTTAAGAGAGAGAGGATTTTACTAATATTAGACTTACTTTCTGCAGCGCATGAAATAGTGATTTTATTGCGGGATGTCCAGGGTATGTCGTGAGATAAGATAAGATAAGACCCATGACGTCGTTGTGCGGATAACACGGCATACTGAGAACTCAGCTCGGTCAGGAAGACGCGTCGCCCACATTCCCCTCTCCAAAAACACTACTTCCATCAATCGTGATATGTCTTCCACAAGTGTCGAACACGCGGGTGGCTCGCTCGAGGAACAGCCGCTTCTGCGTCGGGGCAAGAGACGACTTCCGTCCTTGAACATCCAGCATTGGCATTCCCATCCCTTCAGAGGAGATCCATGGAGCGTGAGAAGTACGAAGCAGAAGACTGCGCAGTTTCTTTCATCGAAGGCTGGGCATTACTCTGTTCTGACGCTGGTGTCGCTTGATGTTCTTAGCATGATTGCTGGTGAGTTGATCAGGTATGTTGATGGGCAAGAAGCTGACAGCGGCAGATTTCATTCTCAATCTGTTCAAATGTGAGCAAGGCAGGAAGGGCTCAGATTGGGACTTGGCGCTGGAGATACTTGGTTCAGTCAGCCTGGTCTTCTCATGCCTATTCGTCGTCGAACTCATCGCCTCCGTCTGGGCATTCGGCTGGAAGTCAGTCCAATTCCACTCCCAACCATGTTGTAAAGACTGACATTCCTAGATACTTCAACTCTTGGTTCCACTGCTTCGACGCCTTCATCGTCATCGCAGGCTTCGTCACAGATGTCGCACTCCGTGGTATTATCGAGGAAGTCGCTTCTCTTATTGTCGTCATGCGGCTTTGGCGAGTCGTCAAGATTATTGAAGAGCTTGGCGTTGGAGCTCAAGAACAGACGGAAGAGTTGAATGAGAAGCTAGAGAAGTTTGAGAGCGAGAATGAAGATCTGAGAAGTGAGATCTCACGGCTGAAAGGAGCCATGGGGAAAGCGGGTCTGGATCAGCAGGATATTGGAGGTATTGTGAGCTGAGATTGAGATCTTCAGCGAGCGAGACTATGGCTCTGGTAGGCTAGTAGAAATACCAAGGGTAGATGCGATTGGTTTACCTGCAGACGGTGATAGTCTGCTTCTGAGAAGATCACCTAGTGAGTAAGCAAATCAAGCAGGCATAGCTGCATTCCGAAAGCGACTAGGAAAATGAGACAATAAGATATTGCTGTATGTACGGAACTATTTCCCTCTTTTGTCCGATCGGGAAATACTCCATGGACAAGGTGTGGAGCTGCGGGTGATCAGTGTGCCTATTTCAGGCAATTTCCCCGCCACGGTGAAGATGTTTGACCTACTGAAGGGTGCAATACAGAGTTAATTACTTTGCCATGATTTAATTCATCGATCCTGAATTGCTCGGGATGATTGCCCTACTTGAAGTCTGGGGTAATGATATAGCTAGGCGGGTCGGGTCGTCTCCAGTCGTTTCATGCCTACCTGTCTTGGATATGAAGGCTTCACACTATTGGAGACAGAGCACTAGGTCACATTAAGCCAGGAAAGCTCTTGGGTTTTCGCACGAATCAAGATATGACTGTATTGCCTAGGTATCAGTAACACGGGAATTCCCGCACCAAAAGAGCTGGTCCATCGTTGACTGGTCGCTCGGGAATCTTGGCATTATCCGGATATGCAGTGAGCACAATGAGCTTATGTCAGAATGCTAGAAGCGTTCAAGTCTGATAAGAGAAGCGATCTTATAGGGCCAGTTACTACACTAAATCGTCTACACTCACCGGCTTTGGTCCTACAGTAAGCACCAACATTATTACCCCGTAATCAAGATCGAATTAGCCTAAGTCTGTAAGCATCCTTCCTCTAGAACAGCATAGCTTAGAAGTATCCGATTCGTGATATTGTACCTGATATATTTCAGAGTGCGCTCTAGATTGCTATACTTCTTTCCACCTTCTGGTAATTCAACAAGTCCGACAAGTTTCTCAGTTTATTTACAAGCCCTCGTCATATTCTCGAAAGACCAAGACATTCAAGTGATAAGTCGCCAGAATGACTCCTGAAGAAATCCAGGGCTACCTCAGAAGTCTCGTTGCCCCTCTGCGGAACGACATACCCACGCCTCTACTCCATCGACCCAGCGAGGTCGGGCTTCAGTACGAGGAAGTCTTCTTTCCAAGCGAAGACGGCATTCCTCTTGAGGCCTGGTATATCCCAAAACCAGGCTCAAACAAGCTTATCATCGTTAATCACCCCCTTCGATGCAACCGGGCCGGATTCCCCGCTCATCTCGAGCCCTGGAAGTCCTTCCTCGGCGGTTCCATGACTGGCAATGATTTCGAACTTAACTTCATTCCTGACTTGAAGATACTGCACGACGCTGGTTATAATGTGCTCACATATGATATGCGTAATTTCGGTAACAGCGGACAGGCCAACGGTGGCATTTCCGGCACTGGGCACTTTGAGTCCAGGGACGTGGTTGGCTCGTTGAACTATGTCCACAGCCGAGAGGATACCAAACACATGACAATCGGGCTGTTCAGTCGTTGTCTTGGCGGCATAGCAACCTTTATGGCCATTCACCGTCGGCCAGAAATATTCAAGGATGTTCGCTGCTTACTCGTACCAGAACCACTCTCGTATCGACCTTTTGTCGAAAGGGCCCTCGAAGTGGCTAGTCTTGACGACCGCTTTGACGAGGTGAACAGATTGGTCAAGATTCAATCAAGCTTCGACATTGACGAGCTCTCTCCTATACCATTCATGGAGAGTGTCCGTATTCCAACATTCATTTACTCTGTACGCAACGATATTCTGACAAAAGAGAGCGATGTACAAACGATGTATGACAGAATCCCTGTTGAAGATAAGCGCCTGCATTGGGTTGATGGAACAGTTCGGATGAAGGGCTATACGCATTTCCAAGAGAACCCTCGGATGTTTATTGAGTGGTTGGCTCAACACATGGCATGATTGGATCATGTGAGGCTGTAGCGGAGGAGGATACGGGCAACTACTCGAAACGGATTCTATATTATATCGACACCCTATGATCCATGGAACAAAGGGTATTGATCGCGGGGCCCAAGAAGTTGTTATATGTTTATCTGTTCAGTTTCTCATCTATTCGGACCATAATAACTAACGCTAAATCTTACTTGATAATATCTGACCTGCCGGACCCGTGAAATTATGATGAAGCTCTATAGGTGTAAAGGCACAAAAGGCTTCCGGTTTTCTTTCCTGCGTCGAGGATCCGATTGCTTCTCAACAATTGCTCCATCTTCAACAATGCATCTTACTTTCGTCTTACATGAATAGATGTTGAAGTTTACGCATAGTCTATCCATGTGTCGGGAGTCGAGACTTTTGCCGATCCAATGTAATATCCACATATCCATTTGAGGCAATTTTGCCCGGCGGGGTGAGGATACTCTTTTGGGAACCTTCGACTCCACGGACAGAAGACCGATTTAAGGACAGATCTGAATCGACACAACTTTCTTTCTTTATTTTCTCACTTTTATTTAGTATATACTTGTCTGCAAAGATTAAAATGGTTGTTATCAAGCGATTCCGAACAGTCTGGGGCGTCGAGTCTGGAAAGGACTTTGAGAACTGGATCCCATGGTTTCCTGATCTCAAGAAGCAGGGTTTCGGTAAGTTTACCTGAGAGAGGTGAAAAAACTGTGATATTGATGTGGTGCAGCTGGTGTTGAAGTAGATATCACAGATCGTGATGCCGACAACCTTCGGCAACTGCGACAGATCTTGGATGACGTTGGCCTAGAAGCCACCGTTCTGTAAGTTACTCATCACATATCTGCGGCGATGGCTCACCTTCGTAAGGATGCATACAGCTTGGGCGGGCTACGTCGGAGGTCGGCCCAAAGATCTCACGCCAAATGTCCATCTCGATATCTACCGCCAGAACCTCGAGCGCGCAAAGATCTTGAAGCCTGTTAAGATCAACGCACAATCTGGAGGGTAAGTCCGATCATCTATTGAGCTCCATTCAAGGCTCACAGGAATAGCGATTACTGGAATCTCGACGAGTCTGTCTACTTCTATCAGAAGACCATTGCTATCGACAAGGAGCTGGGCCTTACGGGACTCGTCAGCCACGAAACGCATCGCAACCGATCTTTGTTCACGCCGTACGCGGCCAAGTACATTCTACCAAAGGTTCCAGAGTAAGTGCATGCATCATGAGAAAAAGGCTCAACCTGACTTGGTACAAGACTTCGAGTGACAGCCGATGTCTCTCACTGGGTTGTCGTATGCGAAAGACTTCTGGATCTTGGTGAAGAAGATAGAGAGATACTAGATCTGCTGATCCCAAGAGTAAGAACTTGTTTCATCAATGACCTTGCGCAGTTACCAACATATATCTAGGTCACTCATATTCATGCACGTATGGGAACGACCCAGTCATCCCAATGTCCTGAGCCGGAAGATCCCGTTTTCAAAGAGGAGCGAGAGTTCTTCGAGAGACTCTGGCTACGCATTATCAAGGCCCGAAGCCAGGACAGTGATCTTATCACCTTTGTACCTGAGTATGGGTAGGTTGAACCTTCCAAGCCGCGATATCAAGATTGTGCGTAGCTGACAAGTTTAGTCCATATCCTTATCACCCTTATGGAAGCGTCAAAACGCATGGTCAGGTCGCTGATAGTGAAGGCGCGAGATTGCAGAAGCTCTTTGAAGATAGTCTCAAGGAGTAGAAGACTACTAGATGCACAGAGCAGACAAAAGGATCTTCATAGACACGGAGGAATGATCAAGAGACTATAGAGGTAGATCCTTTTTATATCAGTTTGTCTCTACCATCCGCTCGCTCTAACCCATACGTCGACAATCTTTGTTGCATCTCCTTCCGAAGAGTCAACTACAAGATACCAGCCATATAATGCTCCAGCAACGCAAGCATGGTTCGGGAATATGATGACATCCTGTCCAACCTCCAACGGGACCGGGGGCAAAGAGGATGCATCCTCGCCCTCAGGATGTTCCCATGCCGCAATCGAATGTTCTTGGATAATCCGGTCAATGATCAAACGCCTTCCATCTCCAGACTGCGATTCGTAAGACGATCGACTGATAACACCCCAGCCTGGATACGCTGCACATGGTTCGCGACCAAGTCCAAGGCAGCCGACAGCGACCAATGCTTCAGGCTGTGATCTCTCTTGATCATTGTAGACACTGCAAACTTCAGCGACGATGGAGATGGCAATCTCGTCTTCGAAGGTGCCCAGTTCTCGCCTCGAGTTAGTTGAGACTTGTTGCATGTCTAGAATCGAGTATACGCCAGCGTGAAGCTCGAGCTTGGTCTGAAGTCCACCAGGCTTGCCCGTTGTCACGGCTTGGATGGATTTGCGTAGAGACTCAGCTGCGGGCGACAAATCTCCCTGCGAAGTAACGAGGTTCTCGACCGCTGTGACCTGCGGAGAGGCTCCGACACTGATGACTAGTTCCTTATCCTTGGCGAATAAATGAGCATGGGTATTGGCTGCATCAAGACAGCCTTGTATCTCGCCCTCGAGATTTGCCATCGCTTGCTCAGCCGTGCTATCCTTGTAGCTCAGACTGCTATGTGAGTACAGTCCGAGCAACTCAGCCTCACCGTCAGCTTCAAGCTGCGCCAGTGCTTCGATCAGACCATTCTTGTTCATAGCAGTTGGCGGCAGTCCTGCCCGATGATAACCCGTGTCGACCTTCAAAAACACTCTGGCAGGAAACTTGGCGTGATGCGAGAACGCTTTGACTGATTCAAGCTGCGATGGGTGGTCGATAAGAACAGAGATACTTCCCTGCCCCAACTCAGAGCCAAGCGCTGCTAACCTTGAGATCTGCGAGCGGGGTAGAGGAAGGCCGTAGAGAATATCAAGACGACGACCTGCGTCTTTATACTCTTTGAGAAGAGGCAGAAGGTGCTCGATCTCTGCTAGAGTTGATACAATGAGCTTGACATCGCCGCTTCCCTGACCGACTTGGAGACGTGTTACTTCTACCGTCTGAGGCTTGTTAGCGCTAGCCGTTCTATGAGTATGCTGTATCTGACCTTGTGAGTCTTAACGTGTGCGCGAAAGCCTAGACCAAGAGTTCCAACCGCCTTTAGCATGGACTGGCAATGACGGTTTACCCTAGCTCGGTCTAGTATGACGACAGGCTTAGGAACATCACGGATGCTTTTGCCGACATAGAATTGACGCAACTCCTCGATCGGAGGGGTTTGGCGTTGAGGGATCGCCATCTTAGAGCTTAGACCACCTTGAAAATAGAAAAGGAAGTTAATAGTTCTCTAAAGGAAGTGTATGAAGAAATACTGGCGGGAAATGAGGCTCACGGATTTGTTTTACGTCAGCAAGGTTGTCAGAGGGCGCGGCGGACTTAGAAATGTCCGCATGTGGAGATGTGACGCTATTCCCGGAACGTAAGGTAGATTCCAGCATGAGCCAATAAACGATAATAAAGCATGGAAGGATTCAGTGTGAGTCATGAGTTGACGATGAGAATAGAAGAATAGTATGATTTGCGGTTGCTGTCTGGTAGGAGAAAAGGCTTCCTCTCTATCCCTTATATGTGCTCTCGGGAAGGCTAGAGACATAACTTACGTGCGACTAGTAGCTTCTTTGAACAATTATAACAATATTTATAGCGAGCTATTGCCGTTTTAGCTCTTCAAACTTGATGTTATGACTAGAAACTGGATACTTTGGGTCATTGACTAAGTTGGTAGATAATCTTACCAGAGCAAGATTGAACAGCAAATAGAAGGCCACCAGCCCAATGGACATGGAGTGGCTAGTAGAGCATGCTTAAGTAGTAAATAATTACATCCACTGAAATTTATTAGATCTATGCAGGTTGACGGCGGTAATTACTCGTAATAGCTGTAGCGACATTGAGGCAGCTGGCGACCAATTGAGCGAAAAGTGAGCTGTTGGTGTAAGGTTGGCCATCGCTAATATACTGTCTTTCGTGCTCTATAACTCCAAGATAACACCTCGCCAAAACTGTGGTTCTGTGTCATTTGTCCTGCCTCTATGATGTGGAGGCTGTGTTGGATTAGTTGCCCGCCAGCTCATGACCAAGTCAGCCTTATTTAGGCGCCGCCACAGGCAAACAGGCCAATGCTTACAGCAGAGTATCTTGACAGCACGATCGTCAGTCAGTTGATCTTGCTAGGATTTTACTGAAGAAGACCAGAGCGAACCAGCTGCAATGCAACGCAGCATTCACTGATTGGTTGGCCTGCAGCCTCTTACCTAGCTGGGGCTAGCATTGCCGAGATTGCTGACTCTTTCGTTCCGAGAAAGTCTTTTATCTGTACTTCTAAAACATGATATTGTAATATGCCGTTGAGCGATTAAAATTGCTATTTCACAACCTTCCTTGGACTGTTGTATATCCGATTTCCATGTGATTAAGTAGAGGCTGGAGGCAGGATCAAAATCATGCAGGAAGCGCCATGCTTTGGAAATTCCAGTCAGCCTTGTCTGACACAGCCGCACTTCTTTGCCTTAAATTCCTCTCACTTCCCTAACCTGTAAAAGTCCCAACCTTGAACAAACACAAACACCTATCCCAAGCTTCTCGCAATGGACCAGAAAGAACAGAGCTGCAAAAAGCATGACTTCTTCGTGCTATCGGCCAGCGAGGCGCTTATGAGGACGTGTCTCTCCTGCGGATTAGTTCAGGACTTTCAGCCATCACAGCAAAAGCGACAGGTTTATCCATGGGAAGGCTGGCTCAGAGATGAAATCCAGCCACTGTCATGGCCCCATTGTGTTCAATACTCTGAGACAATCGAAGTGAACCCCATGCAGATGGCGAGAGAAGATAGAAATGTCTTTAGCTATCGTCCGAATGTTCACACCTCATTTCAAAACGAAGCTCATCGAGAGGTAGGACAAGATTTGCACTCATATGTGAACAGCATGCTAAAACATTTGGATAGAGAAACCCTTACTTCTACTCTGACCTTCCCAAGGGTTCCTGTATCCGACTATTGGAACTATCACCCGGCAACAGACTCGAGTTACTCAGTGGTCGGCTTTTCGAGGTTTGGTGGGAGCAAGAAACATGTCCTCCATACTCTGCCCTGTCCTATACTTGGGCAGATCATACGGGAGATACCTCACCATCAAATCTCATATTCCTTGACAAAGAGCAGAAAGTCCTGCGTATCACACGTAATTGTGATCGAGCGTTACGAAGTCTTCGCCACAAAACAAAACCAAAACTATTCTGGGTCGATTCCATCTGTATCAATCAGTCATCTCCCTCTGAGAGGTCTCACCAGGTCGGCTTCATGAAGACCATATACTCCAAAGCAAGTACTGTTCACTCTTATGTCGGAGAAGCGGTATGTGGAGACGACTCGACAGGAACCGAAGCTATGGCTTTGTTAAAGGACCTCCAGTTGAATGGCATTTCCAACATGCTATTTTCCAAAAAGACAAGCAATATTTCCATTCTCAACAAATTCTTTGCAAGGTCCTACTTTGCTCGATTATGGATCGTCCAAGAGCTTCTCCTCGCTCAGTCCATTACTATACATTGCGGAGAGATCTCACTCCAAGTTAGCAACGAGTCCATCTCGCAGCTGCATGAACACGGTGTCAAGGTTCCCTCGTGGGTTCAATTTGCTGGAAAGGCCAGGTCGAACGCAGAGCAAGTCCCTTTGGACCTGAGAGATCTTCTTGCTGCGACCAGTGTCTGTCGTGTCACAGACCTACGTGACAAAATATTTGGATTGCTAGGTCTTATCACCAACGCTCAGGCTTCAGAACTCAGTCCCGACTACGAATTGATGGTACGCGAAGTTTACATCGGCGTCGCTGCATACCTCATGCAAAAGAGCCATTGTTGCGATCTCATTCAGCACGCAAACCCCTACTGGGTTAGAGAATCGGTTCGGAAAGACCTCCAATCTTGCAAGAATGACTATGGCATTCCCTCTTGGGTTCCTCTTTGGGATACAGATGTACCCCTGCAAGTGTCTCAAGGCATCAACAGACATATTGAACAGATCGAGTTGGACAGCAAGCGTCTTCTCAGAGAGGAAGCACTTTTCGACCATTTCACAATACGCAGCATCGAAGGTTGGCCTCACGGCATGAATTCAGAGTGCCAAGAAGGAGTAAAATGCTGTAAAGTGGTGAATTCTAAATCAGGCTTTCTCACAACCAGGATAGAGACAGTATTCCGGTTCGACTCGTCATTTGAGCCTGTTATCACTGTTAGTTGGGAGCTTGATGAAATAGACGACGGCGAATATTTCACAAGGTTATGGAATCTGAAGAGTGGCCATAGACTTGCCATCAGGAGCTTTGCATGGGCATTGAAGTGTGCGGTTCCTAACAAATATGTTCATCTAATCCGAGTCGAGGGGTGCACTACTTTGTTTTTGGCACACCAGACTCCCGGTAGCCGAAGATATCGCCTGCTAAGCTCGTGTGTGGCGGCTATAGTGTGCCAAACACGGGAGTCTAGCCCCGCCGAGATGCTCAAATCAGATGACCTGCATCACCAGTTACGATTCAAGCCTCTTACAGTCGAAATGATTCAATTCATAGCAAAGTGGAGGAATGAAGTGGTCGAGCTCACAACATCTGACCCGGAGGATAGAGAACGCACTTTATCAATCGGGGATCAAAGTGGCCACCATGCCTCCGGAGACAAACTCCAGGCAGCCCACCGTGGCTGGAGAAGCTGGGTGCCTTTCTTAACTTTGGAAACTAGGAAAATGTTGGAAGATGATTCAGAGCTGCAGAAGCAACTTCCAAACCTAGTTGAATTCTGGCATAAAACTCATGTATTGCATACTACAGTTCGAGAGTGGACCAAGGGTGCCTTACAGGTGTCGGACCACGTTCGTATTGTGTGGTGGTATCAATTTCCTCGTGATGTGAAAGAGGTTCTAGAAGACCTTTTTAAGAACTCGCGCGAGTTGGAAAGAGTGTTTGAGACGATCACGAGGAGCAGGCCTATCCTTCAGAGTCTGCACCCTCTTCGGCTGCTACTGGATCACCTAGGAAACCGCGAGGTGAGATGGGCTGAAGGCAAACTTCTAAGATATCCACGGGGACTAGAGGGATTCTTTGAGGAGTATGACCGTCTTCTTAGAGCATTGGAAGAGGATCAATTGTTATTGGATAAGGCCTTCCCACTAGACCTCAAAGATAAGCACCCTGAGTACAGTAATATTAAAGAAAGCATAGGATGGAGACCAGCACTAGAGGGGCTAGTGAGGGGGAATACAGAGGCAAAGGATGTATGTTTTATCTAGATATAAAATTTACATGGTATACTAAAAGGGAAAATAAATACCGCAATGGTAAGTTTATGATATGTTAGTCTTCTACACTTTCCTACATCGTCTTTGCGAGTTTAAGCTTTTAGCTCTGAGTCTTTCTAATATATATTTAACTACTGCAAAAGATGCATATTTTAGATTACAGTATGCGTTATTTGATAGCATTCCTTGAATTTACCTTAGTTAGCTTGGCATATAATAATACCTAGTTAGCTCCGGAGCAGCGGTTGTGTTTACCAGAGCTTTTCCAGCGCGTTTCTTATATAGTCATACTATATATACAACATATATTGAAAGTTACTGCGAACTGCAGAAAGTAACTGCCAGTTCGCAGAGGTTAAAATATTGTTCTTTATGGGTAGGCAGGTCTTTATGGCGGATTAGAAGTCTTTATCCGAATATACGCTAATGATCTAGAAGATACCGCCGATGTGATATGAGCAAGAATAGTCTAGGCTACCCTATCGGTCTTTTTCTTTTGGCAAGTTGAGATTTCTAGCTTAGTGTATTGCTGATTTTGGTTTTACTGACACATTCTCGACCCATGGGCTTCATACCATCATATTCGATGATGGAAGACCTTTTTACTGGTCATTATTATACCCAACAAGCTGAAATGCGAAGCGAGAAGCGCTCGGAGCATTTCTCAAATACCTGTAGTACATATCCAGAGATTGCCAATTGGGATACAGTAATGCGCTCTCAAAATCTCGGGTCTCGGTGGTAGTCCTCGGTTCAGCCTTACCCGGCGGATCTTAGCATCCCCTCTGTAAGATCAGCACTAGCTCATTAGGTGGGGAGTAATTCTCGCAACTTCGGATAGCGTCGGCCACAAAGTACCCATCAGTATCCTAGACGATCTACTAATGCCTGCGACTTCTCGTTGCCAAAATGATGGCTCTATCCTTGAGCGAAACGAGTCTATTTAGGCGATGTAAATTCAGTGGATAGTAGAGTTTCCATCAAAACAAGGCAGGCTATGGATCTGAATCTGGGAATAGAGCATGTTGCTTCCGGGGCCTAGTGAGCACTAGTTCTTGGTGATTGCACTGGCGTCCGAGGCCAAGAGACCAGTCTTACCTAGGCCCTTCACGATGCTGACTGTCGTAGCAAAAGGCCCAAACGCTTAAAGAGCGGTGACTTGAGCGGCATATCGGCACGGGCTGGCATAATCAGAACCGCCAAGCCAGCTTATCCTCCATTACAATTCTGGAGGCCCCCAATAGTAAGCTTTCCCCAACCCTCTACTATCGCCTGGGACTTATAAAGGGCCGGATATGCTCATGACGCATATTAACTGTTTAAACAGGCTGCCTAAAAGGAAACATTACCCGAAGAAAGCCCAAGCGAGAGATATTTCAAGGCCCATGTGGCAACCACTGAGATTCTTGCCAAAGACTATTGGCCGACTTATAGGCAGCCTTCAACAGTTGGGGTCCGTTTTCTCACTACGCCTCTCAAGGTACGTCATCAACGGGCTAATTCGATCTCCGTAGCACCAAGATAATTATCTACAGCGCTGCATTGACCCCTTTTCCTAGCCTAGCTTGCCATCCCATGTGACGAAGCTTACGCGGATCATTTCCCATTTTGGTCGTGACTCGGGTTGTCGGTGATGATCGTCAGCGAGATCCGGTGTAAATGGAGTCGTTTGGTGAGACTTGAATTTCCGACAACCGGGGAACAGGGTTGTAGATCCTTTGGTCTGACCTGCATACGCTCAGCCCACGAGAACTTGGATTTCTTTGGGGGGATGGATATAAATCAGGTTCGGTCCGCCATGTAACAGAAGGACCTTTGGCGCTTGTTCGAGCAGGTTCATCTTTATCTTATGTCCTAGAAAGTGACCGATTGAGAATATGGCTACAACAAATGGAACAAACGGCAAGATGCCGCAAAAGACTCGTGAGGAGAGTAACCATCATATGGAGTCCTCTATTTGGAACGACTTCAAGTTTAGACCTGATGATATCATCATCACTACCTACGCCAAGTCTGGCACGACAGTAAGCGGCCTTCTGACCACTTTGTCATTTCCACTGACAGGGCCACCAGTGGATGCAACAGATTGTATCCCAGCTCATTCACCAAGGTGACCCAACTGTACCGGCGGGCGCCCTCTCGCCCTGGGTTGACATGCGCATCGTCCCCAAACAGGCCATGCTCGCACTAGTCGAGTCCCAAACTCACCGCCGCTTCCTCAAGACACATCTCCCTCTTGATGCTCTTGTCTGGAGCCCTCAAGCCAAGTATATCTTCATCGGACGTGACGGTCGCGACATGGTTTGGAGCTTCCATCATCATATGTATCACGCCACGGATACCTTCTACAGTCTTTTCGAGAACACCGGTTATGAGGGTCAACTTCCTGTACGACCCAGTGAGAACCCCAAAGACATTTTTGATGAGCTTGTCAAGAACGATATGCCAAACACCCTTGGCTGGCCGTTCTGGTGTCATATCCGTGGATGGTGGGAGCATCGCGATCAGCCGAATCTTCTTCTTGTTCACTTCAATGATCTCAAGGCTGACCTTGAGGGGGGAATCAAGCGGATTGCTAAATTCTTGGAGATTCCTGATATGCCGGAGGACAAGTTTAAAGATGTTGTAGAGCATTCTACGTTTGATTGGATGAAGGAGCATGCGGAGTTGGCGGCGCTGCCTCAAGCTGAGGTTGCTTGGGCAAATGGTGCGAAGGACTTTGTGTATAAAGGTACGAATTCACGATGGAAGGATGTGCTTTCGGAGGAAGACTGTAAAGAATATGATGAGAGAGCGAAGAAGGAGCTTGGTGAGGAGTGTGCAAACTGGCTGCAGCACGGAGGTTGGCTGAAGTAAGTTATGTGAGATTCTTGATTCATTACGTGTCAATTGAAATGTAGGTGGGCAGGTTTAAGGGATTGATTTACGTCCTTTCACTAAGGATAGCTTCAAGAGATTGTTTTCGGTGGTCGGTGAATGTGATGTAGAAGTACAATACTGAACAGTTACTGGGCGCTCTGTTTCGAACATCTTCAATGACAGTGGAGCTTAGAATAGACTTCCCTTGACCAGAATTTCCGTTCAGCCAGAGGAAAGAATTGCTCCGGGACTTCCACGTCGCATACTGAGAATTGTCTAACAACCATTGCCCGGTACCCAAGTGGCAGGCTTTACGAGCTTTGTTGTGATCGACAGATGGATCGGGTGGATTGAGCCATGCCAATACAGCATCGTCGCGAACAATGGACGAAAGGAACCTTATGTCACGACTGCTTTCCGTGGCTATATGACGAAGATGCTCAACCTTGTCATTCACTGTCTTCGAGTATCAGCCTCCAATAGTCATACAGATGCCAATATAAGAATGCTCGAATTACTCACGTTGTCCCAAAACAATTTCAATCCGTCCCTCCTTCAGTATACTGCTCGGAGCTACCTGGAGTAGCAAGTCCTTACTGTAAGCTGCTGCAGCCATGGCCGCATAGTTTTGCCATTCATCATTCTTATGGGAGTCAGAATAGTCACAGACCCCTCTGATGACCACGAATGGGAAGTGATTCATAAGCCCTGCAGCTTCCATCCCAAAGCACAAGATGTCATACTTCGCTGCGAGCTTATCGCGTAGAAGCGCATCCTTCATGAGAGAGTTGCCCGATGCTATCAGGCCGCAGTAAATGGCGGGATTATTGTCGTCTTGGCCCCGTTCCTCTCGGTGTACCAGCCTATCATCACCACAAGACTGGTTGCAGTCTGTACCGTGGCCTCCTCCATGGACGAAGTCTGCTTCGTACAAGCGATCGGTAGAGGCAGCGGGGCGTTTGTATTTCTTGCTAAGTCTCTTGTACTTTTGCAGGGCCTTATCGATGTTGCTCTCGATGCTGTGACCTTCCATCTCATACCTAGCGTGTAGAACACTCATGGCTGTTAGAAACGCCATAGGCGGCTGGTTCAAGTGACCAGTAACTGCTAATTCCTCGCCTTGGACTGCCCTTCCGTAGTAGTACTGAATGACGCCACTGTTGTTTCGACCTGGAGATCCAACAACGATGTCGCCGAGGCGGATATCCTTTATGCCTGGGGCGCCACCACCAATCCCGACCATGAGCACAGCTCGCAGGTTGGAAAACGTGCGAGTCATATCTTTCAGAGCGGTTGCTGCGTTGACGAGACCGTATTGGCCATACGGCAAGACTGCAATGACAACATTGTGCTTGCCAATGCTGCCCAGTGTGTATTTGTTGTCATCGTTGACCGCCGCGTTATCGACAGAATCGTGCACAACATCGCGAAATGCTTTGGCTGCAATCAGCTCTTTGGTCAAAGCGCAGATCCAACCAATTGTATATTCCTCAACGTCTGGCATGGTATGCTGCTGATAAGACGTGCTCGAATCCTGTTCACGAATACCGCGGAATGTATAAGGAATAAATACAATGTGAAGAATTAGGGGCGGTATGAAAAGCATCACAAGCTGATTCTTGTTTATCGCTGGCGCGTAAGCACAGCCCTGAATTGTGGCCGAGCCTGCATATCATGGCGTTGCCAGGCGCTAAATTCAGTAGGCCACCGCATGATGTGACCATTCAGCCGCGACTTTGCACTCGCATGAAATTTCCACAACAGCCTATCACACTTGGCCACATATCCCGTCTCCTGGAAATCACTGCCGCCCAAATTGTTGCAGAAATTATGGTACCGCCTCTTGACCAATCACTTGCGCTGTGTTGTTAGGACTTCCATTGCCTGCTGCAGTAAACGCAGCAAATCTTGGTCATTGTGAAGAAACTAGCAAGTGAGAGAACGCGGCAAAGGACATTGCGGCAATAATTTGCGCCACTGTCTAAGGTCGTAATATGGGTCTTGGAGGGCTTCCTGGGTTACAGAAGCTCATGTCGATTACCCTTAAATTAATCATCATTATTCCCAGAAATACCGTTTCAGACTGTCTGACTGGCCTCAGCCCCAAGTACCTAGCCCTGCTGCCAAAGCACAGTCTTGTCTCCAACAATGCTAACCTTGTCAATCTCAACCATCTCACTATCCGTAAGCCTCCATCCGAGCGCCTCAATAGCGCATTCCGCCTGTTCAACGTTCCTGATTCCAACAACTGGCAGGACGCCCTTGCTGATATTATAGTTCAGCGCAACAGCGGCGATGCTCTTGCGTCGTCTCTCAGCAACCCTCTGTAAAGTCTCAAGCACTGGTTCAAGATCTTCCATCTTGTAGCTGCTGAAACGGCGTGATTTTGGTGGCGGGTTGTCCTTGGTGTACTTGCCAGTCAGTCGACCCTGGGCAAGGGATGAGTAAGACTGAAAGATCATGCCGCTGGCCTTGCACTTCTCGATGTTGCCAGTGAGCTCGGGGTAGCGACGGAGGATGTTGTACTCGCATTGATTGGTCGCGAGAGGGATGTTGAACTTTGCGAGCTCATCGTTGATCTTTTGAACATCTTGGACATCGTAGTTGGCTACTCCTATTGAGTGCGTAAGACCCTGTTCAACGCATTGAGCCATACCCTCTGCCATAGTAGGGATGCTCTGCGGGTGGATTGGTCCGTGGACAAGATAAATATCGACGTACTCGAGGTTCATGCGTTGAAGACTAGCCTTGAGACTCTTGACGGGCGCATCGACGGGATGAATGAAGTTGGCGGCCTTGAGAGGAGTGCTGAAATACTTGGTCTGTATGACAATGGTCTCGCGAGGAATATCCTTGACCAGTTCGCCAATAATCCTCTCGCTTTCTCCGTTTCCACAAGCTTCAGCTGTATCAATGAAGTTGATGCCAGCCTCATAAAGCGTCTTCCAAGCCAGCATAACCTGGGGTAGTTCCTTTTCATCCCATTGCCAAGTCGACTTGTCACCCCACGACCAAGCCCCAATACAGATGTGAGAAGCCTTGACGGGTTTTTGAGGGCTTGGAAACTCAACGCGAGACCTAGGTTGGGGACAGTATGATGTAGGAAGAACGTTGGCACCGGCAGTTTCTGGGTCTGCCCAATTGGGCTTCTTGGAGTGAAAGCCTGAGACAGCGGACATACCTGCTGAAAAGCCGGCCTGTAGTGCTTTGTCCATGGTAGATGAGTCGTGAATCTTGGCGTTATGTGGGTAATAAATGGGAAGAAACTTGGCAAAAAGCACCAAGACAGAGATCAGGCGACGTTTTTATTATTCTGCCATTACAGAGCATGTATTATGCCCCCATCGCCTTCACTGATGGCTTTATGATGAAACCGCATGATTGTGTACGCCATTGAAGATTGTCGCGGTCGTTACGGTCTGGCAGGGATGTTTGAAGTCATGATGACGCTACTCCTAGTCTGCTATGACTTCTCATCATGGTCATTCAGTAGCATCAGATTAAAACCAGGTATAGCAAACCAAGATGCGGCAATTATTAATACGGATCATAAATTCTTGCTTACAGTTCAATAACGCGTTTGTTTGGACATATCTCATTGCGTAGGGACAATGCGCGTAACAGAAAGTCGTGTCACGATTATTGACTTGGCTCAGATCGATGACGTCAAATGTTTACATCCCCATCTTCACATGTCAAACGCAATATTGCATTCCATTAGTGACGTGGAATATAAACTGGTTCATATAACTTATTTTCGATATCTCTCTAACTAAATCAACACACTTTCGACATCGCCAAAATGGACTTCGATAGCCCCAAAAACACAAAATCTTATTCTGATGCACTAAAGGTCGATCCTAATTCCATCATTGCAACTTCAATTGATGCAGTTCCCGTGACTGTCGAAAGGAAGCCGTATCAGCCGGGAGTCGACAAGCCCCGATTGGCTCATGCAGGTAAGCGTCCGCACCTGGGACTGCACATGTTCGATAGCTCATCACATCCAGGCGTTGCGAGAGCCAATCTTGCTGCTACCCATGAGCGCCCTGAGGGAACGACTGAGAATGACTGGGCTCGACGGCACCAGGATCAAACCGTAAGAATCACACTCACTCTGACGACCTCAGTGCTGATGACGCCCAGGTACTGCAGCAGCATTGCGATTTCTTCGACAAGGTACAATCCCTCTCCCTCACACCTTCTAACCCGTTACTAATGATCCCAAGGACCACGATGGCGTGATCTGGCTACTTGAAATATTCAGCTTTGTATTTAAAACCTTTATTCTTTTTAAGTTTACAAGTTAGCCTTAAAAGGTATATCTAAGTATCTTTAAAGTCTAGTATAATTTAAATATTAATTACCTCTTAAGAGGTAAAGCTTTATTAAGTTAATATTATTAAAGTAATAGCCTTATTTATAGCCTAAACCTTATTATAAATA